>CM075304.1:3835363-4118877 GCA_037672795.1 Lagerstroemia speciosa | reverse complement strand
TTCCAGGTAAATTCTAATGGAAATACATTAGTTTCGAGTAGAAAAATGAGGAGCTGATTAAAATTGATTTTGTTTCCGCTTTTCATTAAGCGTGATGCTCGGAACCAAACTGTAACTAAACCGAGAATCGACAAATATATATTATATTCATATTGAATATAAAACATGAATATACAACCTCTTATCTTAATATTTCATTCTATCATGTTCTTGCATCTTCAAACTTTTAGCCTCTCTTGACTCTTATCTTTTCCTTAGTTTTTTGCATCTAAAAATCTTCATTCTTTTGCAACAAGAGTTTTACCAATCACAAAATCTCTCTCCCATTGCTTTCAATGGATTTTTTGACATTTTTTGGATATGTCAATCAAGAAAATTGTTAAATAATTGCACGATTAATTGATTTAAAATTTTTAGTTTTATTTATTATAGTAGATTGGTTTCAACGGGTACTCGGAACTTTGGTACAATATAAGTTTAGATAGAATCCGGTTCTTAAAACTTATAGGGTAGTGTTCGATTCCAAATTTTAAGAATCGGTCATGAAGGGGTAGGATCCGGGTATTATGAAAAATATTGGGTACCAGACCCGATCACCCTTAGAAGTGCTGATAAACCTTTCATAACATTCCAATGAGCAAAAAAATCAACCACCATAAACTTCCACAACTCTCCATAAACCTCTCTACACCTCAATCCAAACAAGCGCTAAGGGAAAGTGGTAGATTAAAGTTATGAATTATTCATCCAACGGTCTATGTTTCAAACATTGGACATCTAAATACGTAGGAAAATGATAATGAATTGTTGAATTTTTTTTAATTTGATTGTTGAATTGATCCACTGGATTAAACTGTTGAACAATTCAATAATTGAACTACAGAAATTTTCTTAAATAAATTGTTACGAAGATATGAAATAAAATAAGTGAAAGATTTTGCCTTCCAACTAACATAAGTTATTGAAATGGTACAATATATATTCCTCTTAAATAAGATTTCGAGTTTCGAGTTTTATGAATGGATAAAATTCATAATTTAGAGAATTTTTACCCTGTATTGGCAGATCCGATCGAAACTAAATTAATTAGAATCATTGGACTTTCGAATAACATTTGATATAAATGGAACAAAAAGAAAATTTGCACCATCCCCAACTGGAACGGTTTTATACCCGGACTGTGTTCCTCTATTTGACGGGGTGAAAAAAAAAAAAAAAGGAAGGATGCTTGTTATGGAAGAATAATTTGGACCAAAAACACGATTGTATTGAAGTGAATATGGAAATTTTATGTATTATTAAAGGTAATTTTCTGTTGTGTAAGGTGGCATGGCAAAATTTATGGCATTGCCATGAATTAATAATAGCGAAAATTATTACGTATTTTATTTGTTTTTTTTTTTTTTGCGTAGTCATGATCATAGTTTTAAAAATTGGATCGGACTGGGAACTGGCCAAGGTATCGGTTCCATGTTCAACTAGTTCAACCGAGGGTTCAATGGGTCGAATAGGATTTATTTAAAAAATAATAAATATACAAAGTACATGTAATAAACTAAAATACACAAGTATTAACAATTTAATATCTTATGGGCTCAACCCGGTTCATTAAAAATCGGTCGGGGTTCAACCCCAATTCTTGCCGAATCAAAATTGCCTATGGCACTATGGGACACGTGACAATATAGAAAGTTGCCAGGTTTTTGCTTTGGTGGCATTCAAAAACTTTGAAAAATAGCCAAAAATTTTGGAAAAATCAAGATTTTTTTTCCAAAAATCTAAAAAAAGATTTTTTTAAATTTAGAAAAAATAAAAAATTTAATTAAAAAAATAAGAAAATATTCTTTAAATTAAGAAAAATAAAAAATTATGTTATAAAAATGCTAAATTATTTTAAAAATTTCAAAAATTCATAATTTTAAAAAATTATAAAGTTGCGAATTTTTTTTTAAAAATTGATTATTTAGGAAAATTTAAAATTTTATTTTAAAAATAAAAATATCATCAACATCAATTTATAAAGTATGCAAACATTGATACACTTAAGTCAAAATGGTAGACCAAAATGTTCAACTGACAATGAAGTCTATGATAGATTGGCTCATCTTTCAGATGTTATTTGAATTGATAAGTTATGAGAGTAATAAAGGGGAGAGTTATGGAGGGGAAGGGAGAGGAATGTTGTGAAGAGTCAGATAACCCTTCATTTGGAGGTGTCGTGAAGGCGTGATATAACCATATACAATAGTCACTCTATTACTATGACAATGATAGTACTAATTTTTTTTTTTATATCTAAACCACAGGTATTGGAAGCCCAATGACTTATGACTAGTCCAGTTCGAGTTGTATGGGCCAGATATACCTAATCCACTAGGAGTCAAACTAACTCAGTCAATCATTCCACTTTGGGATATTACTGTAAAAAATTCTTTTTAAAATCATATATTTTCACATTCTCCAAAATTTTTAAATTACTTTTAATATTTTATTAAATTTATCTTAAATATTTTGAATTTCTATACGTTTATTATTTTCTTCATTTCTATATTTTTCTCATTTATTGGAATTAAAATATTTTTAAATTTTCTTTTCTAAATGTCTTTTTTTGAAATTTTCAAATATTTTCTTTTTTTTGAAATTAAAATTTTTAATTTTTTTATTAATTTCCCTTTTTAATCATTTTTAAAAATTTTTGAATGCCATGTCAGCAAAAACCTCAATTTGGCAACTTTTTGTATTGTTATGTGTCCTATCGTGCCACATAGGTTGCCCCTTAGGCAAATTTAATGATATTATAACGGAAAAATTGATTGGTGATGAAATAGGAAAAATGGAGCAAATATTGTGATTTTTTAGGTCATAACAAATTAAGTGACAATATAGAAAATTTCGAGAAATCACATAATTTTCTAGGCTATTACACTTTTTTTTGTATATAATAAATTTGAATTTTCAGACATGTTGAAGAAGATGATGAAAGTTATCAAAAGTGGGAGAATGACAAAGCTAGATGAGAAAATTGGAAAATTAGGATTGATGAAAATGTGTTTGAATAATAAATTTTTGCAAATTTGATAAATGATAATGGTAATTACATAATTTAAAAATAAAAGATATTGTTAATGTAATTTAGTGCAATCTCCAATTTTTAACAATATATTGATAGTGTGACTAAAATGATGATAAAATAGTTGATGTTGGGTCAAACTGGCAGTGAAAAAAGTTTGGAGACTAATTTGTTGCTTTTTTTAAATATTAGAGATCAAAATAAAAGTTTTCAAATAAAAATATAAAATTAATACAATTGTGCTATGTGTATGTCATGCGGTAATTGTTTGAGTCAAATTATTGATAAAAGATTTGGGATTAAATTATTAGTCAGTATAATATCTATTTCTATTCCTATATACTAAAGAAGAGTACTAAGACTCTTCTATTGACACGTGCCTCAATTGTCTTGTTGACACGTATCCTAATTGTAACTGAAGGGAGTTACAAAGAGACCTTCTGGTACTACCGCGTCAGCAATTGGGTAAATGAATTTCAATTAAAGGGTCTCTGTTTATTTTTCTAATTCTCTCCCTGTCGTACACTATCATTCTCTACTTTTTATTTTAATAGATATACCAGTATTTTGTTACACAAAAAACCTAACATTTGCCTATATAATTAAGTTAAATGTTCCACGCAGTTATTATCCGTTATTTTCTTTTTATAAAGAATATCAAACTTTTATTCTTCCGTGTAAAGCGTGCCTATTCCAGTATAACTGTTATCGCATAAATACATGAGCAAGCTATTAATATAAAATATTTTTTGTTATTGAATGATCGCCTCTCACCGCCACAGGTTCTTAAAAGTGTTAATGGTGGAGAATAGCACCACTATCCACCAAACTTACAAAAATAGCACCACTTTGTAAAAATTTTAAAAAATAGCACCAATTTATGTAAAATGTCTTATTTGCCCTTCCCATTTCAATTCCCGCCCTTCCAATTTCCTCTGTCCGTACGTCCTCTCTCTCTTCCTGGCCTCCCATTCCCTTCCCATTTCCTTTGTTCGGCGGTCGACGGTGCTCGGGGCGTCGAGAGACGACACGGCGGGCACCTAAGAGACTGGCGTCCGGAGACGGCATGGCGATCGATGATGCTCGAGGCGTCGGGAGATGGCATGGAGAGCGCCGGCGCGACGGTTAAGGCGGGGCGACGAGCGCTGCTATGCCAGCCGTGGGGCACCGGTGCTACCGGTGACGGTGATGACAGGAGGAAGAAGAAGAAGAGAGTGGGGGAGAGTTGGGGTAAAAAATGGGGAGGGTATTGTGGGGATTTTTGAAAAAGTGATTAAAAGGGAATGTAAAGTGATGTTATATTTACAACTTTTTACAACATGATGCTATTTTTGAAATTACCTCCACAAATAGTACTAGATAAATTTTTATCTCTTCATAAAACTAGTTAGGAATAAATTGACTGATTACTCTTTTTTTTTTTATAATTGAGACATCCGAGTGCCTTTTGAACCCAACTTCAAACCACGTGTACCAGATAAATTAGACGAACCTCACAGATTTAAGAGAGTTGAGAGCTCCTACCTACGAAGGAGCACTCATCTTAAGGATTAAACCAGGACCTCTTAGAAAAGGCTCCGAGCCCACCAGTGGGGCTGCGCCCCCGTGGGCAAATTGGCTGATTACTTATAATTCAAACATTAGGTACCTCAGGTTTTCTCATTAAAGAAATCGCGATTAATTGAGGAAGCGCTGGACCGAGAAATTGGTGAGCAATGGGCAAAAATACTGTCCTCTGGGAAACAAATTCTTAAAATATGGTACTTTTCAAAATATTTACGGCATTACCGTTAGTAAAACGCTACAAGGAGTAGCGTTTTTACTGTAGTGAAAACGCCACAGTTACAATCCAAAAACGCTAGACTTACTGGCGTTTTTGCCAACCTAAAATGCCAAATGGTGTGGCCGAAGAGGTAGCCGTTTGCCGATCAGAGAGCGCGGAAGGGGAGGGGTGAGGGAGCAGGTGAGAGAAACTCAGGTGTCGGGAGAGACAAGATGGCCGGCGAGCGATTGGGCTGGGCACCTTTAAAAATTTTTTAAGAGAGAGAGAGGGAGGGAGAAGATTGAAGAGACACGGTGGCCGGCGAGCGTTTTTGCATGTAAAACGCCAGTACCTCTGGCGTTTTTGGCGATAGTAAAACGCCAGACCCAGTGGCGTTTTTGGCCATGAAAACGCCACACCCTATGGCGTTTTCACTACAGTAAAAACGTTACTCCTTGTAGCGTTTTACTAACGGTAATGTCGTAAATATTTTAAAAAGAACCATATTTTAATAATTTGTTTTCCAGAGGACAGTACTTTTGCCCATTGCTCAGAAATTGGTGGCTTCCTTCCCCAGCCGCTGGCAGCATCTCCCAGCCATAGGAGCACAGATAGTGACGACAGTCCTTTGTCTTTCCGACCAAGGGAGGAAGCTCTGAGTAATGGTGAATTTGCGGCCGGTGACACTGATTGGTTTGTTCCTACTCGTCGCCATCGTCGGATCAGGAGTCCTGACTTCCGCGGGAGGAGAGGATGGTGAGGAATTGAAGAGAGTGATAGAAGTGGAGGGGCCGGTAGTGTCGGCGGTGCAGCTATCGGATCTCCACTTCAGCGTCCACCACCCACGACGCGCTCTTGACTTCCGCCGTCTCGTAGGCCCCGCCCTCTCCCTCATACGCCCTTCACTCGTCCTCCTCACCGGTGATCTTACAGGTTCCCCTCCATTCCCTTCCTCTCTCCCCATCGCTATGCTTATTCCTTTACTATTCATTTTCATGTTAATTGGGTAATCTCGGGCTCATGATTAGAGCGATATCTGCGACTGCCCGCTTCAGGCAATTTAGCAAAAATTTGAACTTTAACGTCGGTTCTTTAGCAAGTTCATGACTCTGCTGTTATCAATCCTCCCAAAGATGGGAAAAGCAGGGATTTGCTGACGATGAAGCAAAATGAGGAAGAATGGGTGGAATATCAGAGCGTGATGGAAGATGTAATTCAGAGGAGTGGACTTGACAGGACCATCTTTTATGATGTCAGGGGAATCACGATAACTTTGGTGTCCCTGAAATTGGCGGTGCGTGGGATTTCTTCTCCAAGTACAGCATCAATGGGCGACTCGGAAGGAGGAGCAACGTTAACAGTATCATTCTTCAGGTCGGTTTCTTGCAGCTCCCACCCTTTTGCTTCATCAGTAGCTCTTCGGATCGGATTCAATTTCAGAGCTTCTCCTAGCAATCAGTGTCCTTGCAGATTGTTTGGTTGCCTGTTTGTCAATGTCACTGACTTTTGCATATTTCTGGCTTCATTGGAATGAAGACACGCGAGGGGAACCATCTATTCGTGGGACTGGACAGCACAATGCCAGTTGGTCTTCGAGGACCGACCAATCTTTTTGGGCATCCCTCTGATGACCTATTAGCCGAGGTAGATGCACAGCTTTCACAGTGGGGTTCCCCCTCCATGGCACCAGTGACAAAGATATCCTTTGGGCATTTTCCTCTTTCATTCTCTGCTGCATCTGAATCTGGAAAGACCCTGAAAGAGATCTTTCTCAAGCATTCAATCTCAGCATATCTCTGTGGGCATCTCCACACGAAGTTTGGCAAGAATCTGAAGCGGCTTCATCGTTCCAGTGGTCACATTTTATCCTCAGAGAGGTTCTTCCAGTTAAATATGCAGCCACAGGCTTCCTCAATGACTGAAAACTGCTCTTCTGGGCCTCCCCTGGCTGAAGAATTCTGGGAATGGGAGATGGGTGATTGGAGAAAGAGCCGAATGATGCGTATTTTGGCTATTGACAGTGGTCATGTTTCATATGTTGACATTGACTTCAAATCAGGGCCTAAAGAAACCATTATCTTGCCCACATTTCCCCTTGATTCTCGCTTCATGTCCACGTCTTTGTTGCGCCATAGATATGCATGTCAATATATGGATCCTTCATCCTATGAGACTATCAGAGCACTTGTGTTTTCCAGTTCTCAAATTGTGTCAGTGATAGTCAGAATCTTTGACTTGAGAGGTGGAGATTTTACCACGGTCATGGAGTCTCATATGACCAAGCATGACAATAACACCTCTGGAGGAGTTCTTTACAGCGCTCCTTGGAATTATAGGGCTTTCGAGGATCCCTCTCCTGATAGATATTGGCTTCAAATCATAGCTAATGAGGCTATGGGCAGGCCAAGCTTCACAGAACCAAGGCCGTTTTCTGTCAATGGCCTCAGCGCTCAACGCTCATGGACTTGGAAGGAGTTCTTTGTTATGGGTTGTCAGTGGGCTTCTCTTTATGGTCCCCTGCTTTGGTGTGCATTTTGTTTTCTGTTCTCACTTCTTCTCATTCCGAAACTGCTGCTGTACACCAATAAACAGTTCACCCACGAAAGTTTCATTGCCAAGAAAGGCATCTTCAGTGGAGTGGCATGGATTTTACAGGAGCTCTGCAACATTCCTGTTGTATGGTTTGGTTTCGTCGGCTACCTGTTCTTCCTTTTACTGTTCCCATGGTTCATTGGCCGAGTTTTTGTTGATGGTGGAAAAGGATACATGACCTACAATGGTTGGGTTGTGAAGAGCACCAGTCAGAGAGGAGGAACATTTTTCCTAGGATATCCTGACATTATGGTAATTGTGATTCCTCACCTAATCTTTGTGGTCTTTCCAGCGCTCTTGATTGCTGCAGCTCTTGCTGCTGAGAAGGCTCACTATAAAGAACAGGTTCGAACTACTTTGAGAGAAAAGGAAGATGATTACAGTCAGCAGCGCAGTGGTTCTGTAAAGCTTGATAGCCGTGGAAGTCGAATATCGAAGTTAAGATTTGGCAATCGGTGGGCACGGAAATTTCTTTTGGCTATTTGCTTGGGAATTCTTTGCAAGCATTTCTTGGTGAGTTTTCAACATTCCAAGTGCAATTGTTACATTTCTCAATTATTTCTTCTTTCTTGGTTGCGATATTTGATCTGATGCAATAAATCTTCACTTAGGAGAGAGATGAACTATGTATGTTCTTGGTGATTATATAGAAGATAGTATATCGATTTGATCAGTCTCCACTTGATCTTGTCAAAAATGCATGGTGCCATATGATTCTATTCCCCTGCATTAATGCTGAGGCTGTGTTTTTTCGATTACAGATTTGCTGGGCTCTTATCAAAGCCTACGAGATGAACCCTTTCTTCCATTTCCCGGGTTACAGTTTCTTTGCGCCTTTGTTGCTGGCTTATACTATGTATCATACAGGAAGAGTCTTCTAGAACAAATAAGTGGTAGAAGTTTCTCTTCGTCTTTTACTGATGATCATGGAGATAAGCATCCGATGCATTTGCTCGGAAGCACATCAGCTCAAGACTTGCGGTGGGAGACTTTTGCTTGAGCAATGGACCGACTCTCTGCCAACGGAGTTTTACTCAGGTCTGTGACCCTATTTGTTAGCTCAAGGGAATCACAATAAAGCCAGATTCTATTTGTGAAAGTTAACGCAACACCACTTAGCAAATTTACTTAAACGAGAGAAACTTATAATACGCTTACTCTGATTCCCAAGTGAATTTTGCTTCTTCCTCATACTTGTAGAAAGGAATGGACTGAAATGAATATTTTAATCTTATATTTTGTGTTTTTTAAATCATGGAAAAATCTCTGCTTGGTCATTTTGAATCATGGAACATTTCATACCGGTGGAATGAGGTTTCTTTAAAAAAGTCTAGGAGAACTCATTCCATCACTTCTCGCAATAAAATTTTTCAAGATAAATTTTACAATTACGAATTCTCTACATGTTCTTGCATTTTATTTTATAAAAACCATTTCATTCGTCTTCATTATCTCATACCAAGAGTAGCATTATGTTATGTTTGTTAAATATGAGTGGAATGGAATGGAAAGTGTTTTTTTTTTTTACCATTTCATTCTATATTTTTATGCAGTTAAAGATTGATGTGTAGTTAGAATGAAGTGTTTTTCTAAAATTGATGATATTGGCATTCTTTTAGAAAAATTCATGAATGCTCATTCTACCACTTTTATCAAATTAATGTTAAATACATTCCTTCACATTTTAAAATTAACACAACTAATTTCAGCAGCCTCGAGTATGAATTTCTCGACCTTAATTGGATCACCTTCTCTATAATCTCCTCCACACCTTCGTGCCTAATTGCTGTTTTTTTTATATTTGGGATTCTGCAAAATGACCCCTTTTTCGTTGGCACTTGCCTTGGCTCATCCAGTAAGAATTTTCCAGTCACTAAAACCGATCAAAGCTGCCAGAAATTAAGTTCTAGGCTGGCAGGTTCGTCTCCTCTGAAAGTGATTTGGTTGGAAGGTTATACTCCATGGCTTGATGGCTGTACGATCCACTGGAGAGACACGATGAAGATTGCATCTTATTGTCAAATGCAGTCGTGACATACTGTCTCTCGAGCAATCAGCAGCAGCATCATCAGAGGATGATGCTCCGGTACAGGGTTTGATGCATCGGGTTCTTCAGTTGTCATTTCGGGTTCGGATGAGCAGTTCTCAGAAGTATAAGCCAGTTAGCGGGCCAGTTGAGCATTGTCTTGTGGGATGCTAATGCTCTTGACTCATAAGCTACTTGAACCAGCAGTGGCAATTTTAGGCCTAGCTTGATAGTCCGGCCTGGACTAGCATGATAAGAACACATGGGCTGATGGTCATTGGACTGCACCCTAATCGGACTAGCACGAAATTTTAACGTACTGGACCTCTGCCCAGTGAATTCGGTTCGGTTTAGCTCGACCAAATAGCACGATATCACAAAAGTAAGCTAGTTTGATAATTAAAGATACGTAAAATTAAATTTTTCTTAGATAAAAGTATTGAAATAATTTTAAAATAATAAAAAATTAATTACCATACTAGTGGAAATGCCTGGCCTGACCCGATAAATTTATGTGCAGTACTCAGGCCACACCTTATTGGGCCTACGCGGTCCGAATGGCACGGTAAGAACAGACTAGCTCGAATTGCGACCCCTATTTTGAACTTCTTGATCTGTTGCATGCGGCATGAGAGCTCACATCTAACTGTCACCGATCCTTTGAGTAATTCCAAGTAAGATTGTTCCAAAAAAGTCAAATATTTGAGTCCAATTTAGTAAAATCCCAATAGTGATAATCAGCACCCAATGTTAGCGATCTTTGCAGCCAATAAATAGCAAGATCAGTCAGATTGTCGAATTTTTTAAATTAATAACAGAGACAAGACAAGAAATCCTTGTTAGAATAAGGAGCCTGACACCAACAGGGTTGGAAAAGACCTATCCAGCATGCTTTACAAAAGAGAGGGCTAGGGGTGGCAATTTTGGGCACGGCACGGGCACAATAAAAACCGTGCTTAGGCCGAGTACTACCGTGCCTCAACGTTATTGGGCCGTGCTAGGCCGTAAATTCTTAGCCCGGCACGGCACAATAGTCCGATGTACTGTAAAATATATTCAGGTCTAGTCCATGCGTTAAGGCCCGGCGCAAGACCAAACATTAAAAGAAAAGCAAATACATGCAGGCTAGCCCAAATACTAAGGCCCAACATAATGTTACATTAAGGGAAAAGTATATTAAAAAGGAAAGATAAAAGAATTCCTCTTCTCGTGGAAATGGGTATGTAGCTTCCATTTTTTTTCCTAGCTATTCTAGTCCACCTAATAACCTTGCCATAGTTAATAGCATAATCTTGCGCAACTTTCTTGTACTTCTTCGAAAACTCAAACATTTTACTTAGCCAAAACTGCTCAACCCCCCTGCCCTTACCCTCCCCTTCCTCTTTCTCTTCACTTCTTCTTCTTAATCAACACTGGTATGTGAAGTTACCACTTCATTAGTAGATGAATCATGTTCACTTAGATTACCTTTACCCAACACCTCCTGATTCGATTGAGGATGAATTTCTTCCTCTTGTTGCACACATCCTAATCTCTTTCTAGGGGTGTGCACAACAACTGGTTCGAAATGAACTGAACTGGAACCGAACTTAAAAGAACCGGTTCGAATTGAACTGGTTCTCTCTTAATTCGGTTCTTAAGACAAAAACCAGTTCAGTTAATTTTTAAGTTCAATAAATCCAATGAACTGGTTCAAACCGAACCGAACCATTTTTAATATTATAATAATAATAATAATAATATTCTATCAGAAAAGTGAAAACCCTAACCTTCAACAATATTTCTCCATGAGGCAGGAACCTTCGCCCATTCCTCCACGATGAAGCTTCCCGTCCCACTCGTCTCTTGTCTCCCGATGAGAAACGTGATCGAAGAACCCACCAGATTGAAATGGCACTAGTAGTGGGGGTGTGCGACCACCGGTGGCAGTGAAGTTTTCATCAATCGGTGTATCTCCAGCTACGATATCATCAAACGGCTCATCGTCAAACACTGCGATGGCACCGGCAATGGCAGTGATGCTCTTCGTTGATCTGCTTGTCTCAATGCTGTCGATCTGTTTCCAATTTTGTTGTTGCCAATCTACCCTTTTTCGATTTGGTTGTTGCCGATCTGCCTATTTTCAGTTTGGTTGATGCAGATCTGCCTGTCATCGATCTGTTTGTCTCCAGCTTCACCGTCACTGATCTGCCCTCTCCTTCTTCTCACTGATCTAACTCGTCGTCGATCTACCTTCTCCTTCTTCTCGTCGCCACTGCCTTCTCTATCTGGTCACAGCTTCTATTTCTTTTCTCTATTATGCATGTTTCCAAATGCAAATTTGGAGCCTGTTGGGCTAGATGGGCTGGAGATAGCCCACAAAGGGCTCATTGATGTTTTCAATATAAAATAAAAAAATTTCGGTTTGGTTTAAAATCGAATTGAACAGAACTGAATTACTTTTAAAACAGTTCAGTTCGAACAGGTTAACTGAACTGTTTTTAAAAAAATTTGATTTTTTTTCATAAACCAGTTACAGCTCTGACTTACTATATAGAACTGAATTGAATTGGTTCATGTATTTCGGTTAAGGTTCAGGGTAGGGTGTGGGCGGCTGTGTGGGGGGAAGGGAAGAGTTTGTTTTTTTTTTTTTTTGAATTCTCTTGCCAAGAGGTTTCGGTTTTGGAGGCCAGTGGAACCAGCCTTGAACCATTTAAGCTCTGTGGCTTGGAGGTCGCAATTATCATGAATATCGTCGGCTGATTCCCTTTTAAGCTCTGTGGCTTGGAAAGCCACAGAGCTTTTAGCTCGATCAGAAAGACTTCAACAGGCGATCCCGTATATTCCGCCACTATTTCTTAGCTCGTATACGACGCACGGCCACTTTTCATGATTGATTTAAGGTATCACTGAATACATTTACCTAATTGTCCAAAATCCATTTGGCGAGTTTGTCGTGTCAGGTTTAGCTATCTTCTTGTACCTGTATTAGAACGTCCACTAGAAGTTGGGATTTTCATGTCTGAGTCTTGGAAGGACACCGACTTTGTAAACTTTAAAAGGGCTTTGGTAATGCCACCTTAACAATGTTAGTGCTAAGTACCAGTTATTCAATTTATAAGGTATGTTTGTGGGTAAACACAAGAGATGGAACAAGTTGTATAGTCATTACTACCCTCATTTTTCCAAGGAAAAATTATGGTTTCAAGTTTTATTATAGTGGAGAATATATATAGTTAGAGAAGTTTTTATTCCTTGTTTGGGATAATTAAAATTTAACACCCTGGTTTATTATTAAAGGCCGATTTTGTCCATCAAAGTGGACTGATGGAGATGATACGACGTCTCTTCCCCTTTATTTAGATTTCAAATTCAAATTTTGTGAATATAGAGAATCTACCTAGTGAGAGTTTTTACCCCGTAGTCGGCCCTTTTCGCTTGAACTAAATTAGTCATTGCCCATTAGACTTCGAATATTAGTACTGGAGACCGAAAAAAATACTAATTTTTTCCAATTATTTCTCATTCTTCCTTCTTCGCCTTCGTCTTTTCATCTTTGCATTTCTTTAGTTGATTTTGTCCTCTTCTCCTTCTTTGCTAAACTCACCACTATCTCCATCAACAATCAATCGACGAGGACCGCCCAAATTAGTAATCAATTCGCTTTTCTAGCATGAAGACGAGAACCACGACCTCATGCTCCATTTCTCCCACTTTTTAGCCACCAAACATTGTCATTTGTTGCTAATTATTAACTAAAAATTGTCAAATTTTCACCTTATCTACAAGAGTTTTATCTCTAAATTATTAGGTGGTAGTATTTAGTTATCTTATAAATTAAGTTTCAATCTCTTCACTCTCCGATAAGAATTTATTCCTTAATAGCCGCTCTCATGCAATAATGTGTTTATAATTGGCACCCATCCTCATACAGCAACATATTTACAATTGACACATACCCTTAAATACATGCCATCAATAACGGATCTGGAACCGAGTATTTTCACTTCTAGTCTCAAGTTTAATGGGCTACGAGTTTCACACTCGGATCTGCCGCAGTGTGAACCCACACGAAAACGTACTCTATACGATGTAAACAAAATAAAATCACTAAACTTCATCATTTTCTATGTTATCTTCTTTCTCACACAATATTCTTCCTTGTAGGAAGAAAAGTTCGGATTGCACGAAAAACGAAGATAGGGTGGAAGACAGAAGAAATTGTGCACAGAATATATGTGGATATAAAGCTCGGTTCTTTTGGTTTCATCCAAAATAAAATTGCAAAAAGAGGGCATGCTTGGACCTGCTAGCTGCCTCCACCTTCAGCGACCTTGCCAGAGGCTTGGGAGCCCTTCGACAAGCATGCCTGTAGGGAGGGGGCCGGTGGGGGATTCCAAGGGGATCTCACCACCACCTCCCTCTCTCCAAGTAGGGCAGGGGTGGGGAAGAGAGGGGGATATTCGATTGATCCTTTCTTTGCTAGGTCCCTCCTTGCTGATATGGAAGGTGTCAGCGAGGACATGTTCTATCCTCCTATTTTTAAATTTCAATTTTCATTTTTATTTTATGAAATTTGTAAAACATTTTCCTAAAGTCATGAGTTGGCACATCTAGCTAAGTTAGAGAGAGTCAACTATCGCGTCAACAATAGTTAACAATATTAGACCAAATTGACGGTCAATGTTAAAGTTGTACATTTAAAAAAAATTGTATTGAGGAGTGGTATTTATTTTTTGGTGTACAAAAGAGTCTCATAGGTCTAGAAATGTATAAAACAAAGAGAGAATAAAGGGTACAAGGATTCCATTGATAATATTTGAACCTAAGACCTCGTAGTCCAAGATTAAGGCCTGTACCACCCTAGACCAATATCTCTTTCTCAGGATGGTATTTTTTTCAAAAACAACTACATTGGAAATCCTATAAGTACCGCCTTCTGACATCAACTCCTATAAGCTTAACTTTGGCTCATTCAGCCCATATGTCAATTTCGTCAGTTATGCAGGTCCAAAATGTAACGGACTATTAACCATATTATAATGTGGATATAATGGCATTAGAAATGTTATTTTTCATTTGAGATAATTACACCAAAAGTCTTATAAATTAATTAATTTTATAACAAGTCCTATAAGTTTAAATTTGGCTCATTTAGTCTTACAATATCTATTCAATTATTTATGTAAATCCAGAACATTATGGTCCGTCACTTGGACACTAACATGAGCATAACGCAATCAAAAATTGTCTTTTTTCTAAACTTGTACAATTACTTTTTACCCCTTACTATTTATCAAAATTTTAGAAGCATATCATTCAACTTAAAAATGATCTTCATTTAGTTTTCTTTTTGGAGTTCTTTGAGAGACTTTGACGCATCTACTCTCATTTGTCGAAATTTTTAGGTACAGCACCTTCGAGAGCACCAGTGGCCCAGTGCATGCCTAGTGGCTAGTCCACGAAGAACTCTCAAAATATATTAAAAAAAATCCTCGTAGAAATTATTTTGAAATGTTATACTTTAAAAAATTTAATGAATATTTAGGGGTAAAAGAGTAATTATATAGAATTGAGAATAACAAATAATATTTTTAATGATATTATTGTAATCCGAAATACATTAAAATAAAAATCTCGATGGTCACGATTGGAGAATTAATACAATAAAATTGATTTTATTAGTTTCTTTCTATAGGCATGAAGTTGTGCAAGAAAGAACTTACTAGAAAATGAAGTAGAAGAAGAATAATCGAATATCACAAAAAAATTGAAATGACAAACTTACACTATAAAATTTGTTACTGATTGTGTCGAAGTCTATGACGGTCACATTTTCCTTAAGATTGATTTGTCCCCTTTGGTCATGCTGAGGAAGTGTGGACTGCAGTCTCGCAGGATACAACAATGGCTAAGCTTGAGGCTGCACAAAACCCGAAATTGAAGGCGAACAAGAACTAAAGTAGGAAACCATCGGAAAGCTATGCAGATGCACAGAGGGAGAAGAGAGAGCCCTAGAACTTGTTCAGGTGTGTCTGATCCTAAGGACCAAGGTCCTATATATAGTATAGGAGGGGGGCTAGAGACTTAATGGCAGAGAACCAGACAATTAAATGCCCAAACCGGTCGTAAATGCACTGAACCGGCCATTAAAAAGGCTAAACCAGACATTAATAGCCCTTATCAAGGATGGCTCTAAATGTGCCTTAATATGCCCTTTAATCCGATGTTAATTGTCCTAAACTGCCCAGAATCGTTTTATTGAAGGAAAAAAAATTTTCCGGGAAAATGGCAAAATGTAGCGTATGCACCTTCTGCGCAAGCGTGGGAGCTAGGAAGTCGCCAATTATAGCTGAAGTGGTTTACTCATCATAAGACCACTCTTATCTTATAAACACTTTTAAATTGCCATCCCTTGTTGATGTGGGATTGAGTTTTTACTGTTCCCACTATGGGCTCTATGAGCCCTTGTGGGCTTGGACTCTTCGTAACCCAACAACCCATATTACAAACCATAAGTCCATGGACTTGAGCCCAATCCAAATTCCTTCAATTTCTCACTTAATTAGACTTGAGCCCAATCTAAATTCCTTCAATTTCTCACTCAATTCAATGTCATTTTTCTAACAATCCCCCACATTAATGAAAATTGTTTTGTTTTGACTCTGTGGTGGTTTCCAATAAGTGAATCCTGCATAGGATAGGTAAGGCAACCATTTGAACCTTCCCTTGTGAAGCTACACTTACTTTACTAGTTGTCTAGTAGACACGATATCCTTGAACTATTCTGCTTTCTTGTGTAAATGATCATTTATCTCAACAGGAGTTCACAACACTGTTCAGTTCTCACAGTTGTGTTCGTTAGGCCATGAACACCATCCTGGTTCTATGAGATTTTCTAAAGAATTAAGCCCTCTATTCTCCTTTGAAGCGGTCCCACTTCTCTCTCACATAGGTGATTTATAATCTTAAGAGTATTCTACTTACTCTTTTATAAATCATTAAAGCATCTAAAATGCTAACCTCATCCTTATAATGCCACTGTTTCTTATCAAGGAACGGGTGTCAAGGAATAATTCCCCCACAGTAACTTCATCAAGTCTTATGAGTAGGTTGTCCCTTTGAACCTAGATCTTGGGATCTCCAATCAACAAGGTAGGGTTTTCCTTCAAAAAACCTTTTCTTTCATGGCCTTCAATCCCATTCCTTTTGACATTTTCTTAACTAGTTCTCTGTTTAAGCATTTGGTTAGCGGATCCGCTAAATTATTGTTTGACTTCACATAGTCAATTGTGATAATTTCAGTTGAGAGTAATTGTTGTATTATGTCTGCGATGTATATGTCTAGACTTACCATTATATATTTGACTTTGTACCATTCCAATAGCAGACTGACTATCACAATGTATACATATTGGTGGTATAGGTTTTTCCCATTCCGGGATATCCTCAAGAAAATGGCATAGCCATTCAGCCTTTTCTCCACACTTATCTAAGGCTATAAACTCAGATTCCATTGTAGATCGGGCTATCACTGTTTGCTTTGAGGACTTCCATGACATGGCTACTCACGCTAATGTGAATACATATCCACTTGTAGATTTCGAGTCTTTTATATCAAATATCTAGTTTGCATCACTATACCCTTTGAGTACGGCTGGATATCTGTTATAGTGTAGCCCATAATCCCAAGTATATCTTAGGCACCGTAATACCCTTACAATCGCCTTCCAATGGTCGGCACTCGGGTTACTCGTATATCTACTTAACTTACTAACTGTGTAGGCTATATCCGGTCAAGTACAACTCATCAGATACATCAAGCTACCAATAACTCTTGAGTATTCCACCTGTGAAATACTCTCTCCTCTATTATTCGATAGATGGAGACTTGTACCCAATGGTATTCTAGCGACACCAGAATCATTCTTACTAAATTTCTCAGGAATTTTATCCACATAGTGCAACTGGCTTAATATAAGTCCTCCTGATGTTCTCGTGATCTTAATTCCTAAAATCACAACAGCAAGACCCATATCTTTCATGTCTAATCTTGTATTCAACACATTCTTAGTAGATTTGATAATCTTCTCATCACTACTGACAATGAGTATGTCATCTACATATAACCATAAAATGACGGAACTATTTTCCGTCTCTTTTATGTAAATACAATCATCATACTTATTAATTTTGTAGCCATTAGTAATCATTATACTATCTAATTTCTCATGCCATGGCACTTGCTTTAAGTTGTACAATTATTTTACCAATTTGTAGAATTTCTTTTCCTTTCATGGGACACAAACCCCTCGAGTTGTTCCATGTAGATTTCTTCATCTAAATCTCCATTTAGGAATGTCATTTTCACATCCATTTGATGTACCTCTAAATTACCTAATGCCACAATTGCAAGTATCATCGTAATGAAATTTATTCTCTTCACAGGATAATAAGTATCAAAACAATCAAGGCCTTCCTTTTGCTTATATCCCTTGATAATAAGTCTAGCATTTTATTTATCTACGGACCCATCTGCTCTCATTTTCCTTTTAAAGATCTACTTAGATCCTAAAGGTTTACAACTGAGAGGAATATCGACTAACTCCCAAGTATGATTTTGTAAAATAGAATCAATTTCACTGTTGATCGCCTCCTTCTAAAGAGGTTCCCCTGAAAAAGTCAATGCTTCTTTATACGTATGTGGTTATTTTTCCAACAGATATATTATAAAATCATCTCCAAATGATTTTTTCACTCTCATCCTTTTGGTACGTCTAGGCTCAAATTCATGATCAAAACCATAATCCGATTCATGACTTTTATCATTCATAGCTTTGGCAGATCGTTTTGATGAATTAGATCCGTCTTTGGATGTATACGGAAATACATCTTCAAAAAATGATGCATTTCTCGATTCCATTATCGTATTCTTGTGTATATCATGAATATTTGATTCAAACACAAGGAATCGATATGCATTACTATTATGTGTATAGCCTATGAAAACACAGTCCATTGTTTTAGGACCTATTTTTACCTTTTTCGGTGTTGATATTGCTACTTTTGCAAGACACCCCCCACTCATAAGTGTTTATAGGATGGTCTCCTACCATACCATAGCTCACATGACATCTTTTCCTCTTTCTTTCGAGGTACCTTATTTAAAAGGTAATTGCTTGTCAAAATAGCTTCCCCACATGTTCTATCTGAAATTAGAAGCATTGCATTCATCATTCTTTTAGTGGCGATTTTTCCGTTTAGCAACACTATTTGACTGAGATAAGTAGGGCGCAGTTACTTCATGGACTATTCCATGTTATGTACAAAAGTCACCAATTGGTGCTTCATATTCACTGCCCCTATTACTTCTTAGTCTTTTTATTCTCTTATTGAGTTGATTCTCAATTTTATTCTTATAGAGAATAAATTTTTTTAAGGTTTCATCTTTACTTTTAAACAAATACAGATAGTAGTACTTTGTGCTATCGTCAATAAAGGTAATAAAATACTTATTACCGTCTTTTGTTTGTACAGACTTTAAGTCACAACATCACTATGAATTAGGTCAAGTGGTTCAGTATTTCTTTCAACGGTTTTAAAGGATGACCTCGTTAATTTCGCTTCTACACAAATCTTACATTTGTGTTTAGAATCAATCTGGAATGTCGGTATGTGTTCCATGTTAATTAGTTTCTGAATTGAATCATAATTAACATGTCCTAGTCTACCATGCCATAAATTGGAAGACTTAATCAAATAAGAGGAAGAGGCTTTATCTTTATTGATAATCGTAAGTACATTAAGCTTAAAAAGCCCATTATACTCGTACCCCTTTCCTACATACATACTGGACTTCTAGACTACAACTTTATCTGACTCTAAAACCATATGAAAACCATGTTTGTCCAACAAGGAGCTGGAAACTAGATTCTTCCGGATCTCTGGGACGTACAGCACATTGCTGAGAGTCAGCATTTTCCCGGAGGTCATTTTCAGCACCATTTTTCCTTTGCTTTCAACTTTAGATGAGACAGAGTTCCCCATGTATAGTTTCTCTCCACTGATCAGTTCAAAGGTTGTGAAGAGATCTCTGTTGGAGCATATGTGTCGGGTGGCTCCAGTATCAATCCACCATTCTTCCTGATTTGACCCCACCAGGTTCACTTCAGAGATCACAACAGAAAAGTTGATGTCGAAGACGTCTTGGGCTATCGCATGAACCATGTTGGCCTCGGGCTTCTTCTTCTTTGGAAGCCAACAATCAACAAACCTGTGGCTCTTCTTGCCACAGTTGAAGCACTTTCATCGGAATTTCGGTTTGGAAACTCCACCTTTTGGCCAAGCCACCTTTGGCCAAGTCTTGGCCTTGTTCTTCTTGGGTTTTTGCCCATGCTTGACCACATTGGCCTTCGCAGCACCTGTAATAGGAATGTTCTTCTTGGACCCCCTGTTGTCTTCTTGAATTCGAAGTCTAATAATAGGGTCTTCCAGTGACATTTCCTTTTGCTTGTGGTTTGGCACCACCTAAAAGGTTTCACTCAGAACCATCCCTTCAGCATGAATTTCATGCAAGATTACTTCAATCTCTTGCACTTGACTGATTACCGTTTTGGAATTCACCATTTTATAGTCGAGGAACCATCCGACGACAAACTTCATTGTGTTGGCATCCTCTATCCTATATTTACGGTCCAGGGAATCCCACAGTATCTTCGCCGTCTTTAGTGTACAATACATGTTGTACAGCGAATCGTGCAGCCTGTTCAAAATGTAATTTTTGCACAGAAAATCAGAGTGATTCCAGGCATCAACAGATTGAGCAGTCTGGACATTTAATTGTCCCTCGGGAAGCTTGGGAACCTCCTCAGTCAAGAACCGAGCAAGGCTCAGGGTGGTCAAGTAGAAGAGTATCTTCTGCTGCCACCTTTTGAAGTTCAACCCATTGAGCTTCTCAGGTTTTTCACTGTGGTTCACAGGGATCACAGTAGGCACTGAGCCAGTAGGCACAGAGCCCGTAGGCAAGGAGCCTATACCTCCTAAAGGCATGGCTGGGACAGATCCCTAACCCCGTGTGACTGGGGCACTAGAGCCCCAAGCCATAGTGGTAGCATCAGTAGTAGGGTTGTTTTTAGCATCCATCTGAGATCAGAAACAAACCAAATCAGTCTTAAATTTGTAATCCGAAATATATTAAAATAAAAATCTCAATGGCCACAATTGGAGAATTAATACAATAAAATTGATTTTATTAATTTCTTTCTGTAGACATGAAGCCGTGCAAAAAAGAACTTACCATAAAATGGAGTAGAAGAAGAATAATCAAATATCACAAAAAATTGAAATGACAAACTTATAATATAAAATTTATTACTGATTGTGTTGAGATCTGTGGCGGTCACAGTTTCCTTAAGACTGATTTGTCTCCTCTGGTCATGCTGAGGAAGCGTGGACTGCAGTCTCCCAGTATACAACAACGGCTGAGCTTGAGGCTGCATGAAACGCGAAGCTGGAAGGGAACCAAAACTGAAGCAGGACACCACCGGAAAACTATGTAGATGCAGAGAGGGAGAACAGAGAGCTCTAGAGCTTGTGCAGGTGTGTCTGATCCTAAGGACCAAGGTCCTATTTATAGTGTAGGAGGGGAGTTGTAGATTTAATGGCAGAGAATCGGACAATTGAATGTCCGAACCGGCCGTAAATGCACTGAACTGGCCATTAAAAAGGCTAAACCGGACGTTAAGAGCCCTCTACTCCAATGTTAATGTAGTGTCTGCACCTCATGCGCAAGCGCTGGAGCCGCGAGGAAGTTGTCAATTATAGCTGAAGTGGTTTACTCATCATATGACCACTCTTAACTTATAAACACTTTTAAATTGTCATCCCTTGTCGATGTCGAATTGAGTTTTCACTATTCCCACTATGGGCTCTATGGGCTCTTGTGGGCTTGGACTCTTTGTAACCCAACCCATATTACAAACAATAAGCCCATGGACTTGAGCCCAATTTCCTTCAATTTCTCATTTAATTGGACTTAAACCCAAACATATATTTTGTTCAATTCATGACAACAATTTCTCATTCAATTCAATGCCATTTTTCCAACAATTATGTCCACGTTATCTCTTAGTTAACGAGATGAAATGTTTTGGGCTCACAAAAATGATAGGATAGACGTTATATAACTGAATGAACCAAAGTTAAATTTATAGATTTCGATGTTAAAAAGCAATAAAGTTGTAGCAACTCCATTGAGATTCTCTTGAATAAACAATAATATTTTTAACCGTATTATATATACGTCAGGTCCAATTAATGACTCGTAATGTTTTGGACTCTTGTGTAACAAAACAAATGTTATAGGATTAGGACTCGATATTAAAAAGTAACAAGTATATAGAACCACGTTGTAATTCTCTCATATTTTTTAGTTTGTTTTACCAAAATATCCCTTTTGCCAAAGATCGTTTTTTGACCTCGCGGGACAATAGTCCCTTTTCACTATCAGGTTCGATCATGATTATTTTTCACCCATTTCTCATTTCTCTCGCTGACGGGGACAATTTTGCCAATAAATCGAGACAAATTTATCTTGTTTTCAATTCCTAAATTAAATTATTGATTACATAATTTAATGTAAGAACCATGAAAGGGAAAGATAAATAGAAAATGAAAAAAGAAAAAAAGAAATAAAAAGAAAGGAGAGTGCCCGTCGATGATTTGAGAATATCATATAGGGTCCATCTCTCGGTGAACCCTAAGAGAATCCCGAAAGGCATCCTGGCGCAACTTTTTACGAGGCATTTCTTTCCAATTCAAGTCGAAAACTCTCAAAATTTGATATTAATTATCTGTATTCTTAATATACTAAAAAAGAGTTACGATCCCTTACTAACCTCCACATGGTAGCCTGTAAAATTTTCTTTCTTCATTTTTAAAAATTTTTTCTATGCAGTGTCCTTTATATCTGCCTTTTTTTTTATTTTCCCTTTTTCTATTTTATGCAATTTTTTTTGCTCTCAATGTTCAATAAATCTAATATTGCTATAGCTGGTATTACCATTTTTATATTCACACCATAATGTGCAGTTATGTTACAAGTATATCTGCTAGAAAAATCTCTACTTTTCACATTATTATATATTCTTTTTATTATTATTTTATTTTAATAAATCGTAAATATTTATATTCTTAATAATTTATATTTCGTTGTAAAGCGCAGACTTACGTAGGGTAGTTCTTCTTGCTCACCATGGGCCAAAGCCAACGTTTCTATTACCCTCCCCGTAAGTGTACAATTCTACAACTAAAAAAGTTAAAAGGTATCCCAAAAATATAAAATAGTTAGGTCCATTAAATATCACTTTCAAATTTTAGTATATGACCTTTTGTAAATTTCAGTGAAAATTTAACTTGTCCTCTATCACCCTTTACTTTTTGAGAGGGGGAGTGGTTTTGAGGCTGCTACGTGCCTGAGCCTATACCAGGAGAAAGATTCCCTGTGTAACACGTATATTATGTTGCATTAGTCAAAAGACAATGAATATTCAAAATATTATTATTGTATTTGCCCAATAAATATTTAAAATATTATTATTGTATTTACAAAATGTTATATATTTATCACTATTTTCTATTCTTAGGAGATCCTATCACGTTATATGACGTGAGAAAATATCAATTAAATTATAATAATAAGTAAGTATGCATTAATCACATTGAACAATTGTCAACTTTTATTTTTATTTGTTATTAAAGGATTAATAACCTAAGTAGGCACGAATTTAGGTCGGTTTCTCACTTTTAGCATGATATTTTTCAACTTGAACTACAAAGGCATGAACTATAAAATGTTTATCTGATTAACACGACGTTATTATTCCCATAAAACTAATGGTTATGTCGATGTGGCATGTTAAGATGGATTATGTGGGAAATGTGAATGACATGGCAATGACACATTGAAAAATGGGGCTGATCAATCAAAAAATCATTTATGTCCTTAAATCCTCTTCATTAATTTAAATTCATGTAGGATAAAATTTTCTCTTACTCAATCTTCTTCCTCCACCCTCATCACCATAGCCCTCATCGCCCTACTCATTATCGTCATTGGTTGTTCACTGTCCCAGTCGCGTTCTCCACTTCTTCAATATTCTTTCAATTCTTCACAGGTCAATTCAATCTACCAAGATTTAGAACAACCTCTCTTTCCCCTTCTCCCTCTCAGTCCCTTCTTTGTTAAGCTTCCTCTTTCTCTCTGCCTTCAACAATTTTCATCTTCTTCCTCCATCATTACTTCTTCTTCTTCTTCTATTTGACCTTTCCATTATAGTATAGAGAACCCAATATTGAAGAGATTTACAATTGCAGTTGAGATGTGGGGCTGGAAATTCAGGACGGGATAAGACTGATCCTTAGTCCATTACCATGATCCTTCTGGTACAACGTATTTGTCTTTTGTTGCTGCTACGAATCATACAAGCATGTCATTGCGAAAAATTACCTCCTCCCTGAGATATATTACTGGCTCTGGAAACTTTGCCTATGTCCCTACAAGGAAGGTCTTAAAATGGGAGAAGAGCTTCTCTGTTGATGACGTTCTTGGATGATGGTGGCGCCAATGTAGGAATCGAAGTTCAAACTTGATTCCATGAGGTAACCATCTGATGGTGGTGACTACCTCGGAAAGGGATTCGATCACAATCCTTGAGATCGTGGAAGAAGGAAATCCTTTGACTTATTCTTGGACTAGAAATCTTGAAGCAGACATCCACTGCCATATATTTTATTCATGTTAACTTCACCCAACAGAAACAAAGACTGTCTCCTTAAGCGTTTCGAAAACTCGATCAGATGACAGTGACAGAAGGAGTGTATAGTCTTATTTGGAGTCATGATCGAGGCAATGAGAGGTAGAAGAAATAAGAAATTGCATCTTTGATTTAGACCCTCAAGCAACATAAATTACAATTGCAACTTATTTGTAGTCTTCTTTTTCTCTGCAATTTTCCTACAGGACTCCAAATGCCATTTTCAAAAAATTGCAATGACCGACAGGGGTCGCAAACGGTAAGAGAAGAAGATTGAAGGTGATGAGAAAGTTCCCAATTTATCCTAATGATTTGAAATTATTTAAGAGTACTGAGGGGTAAAAATGGCATTTTGATGGCTAGGTACTTATGACACATCCCTTTGCCACGTAATTGATTTTAACATGTCACGTAAAATAAAACTATTAGTTTTAACGGGAATGATAATATAGTATTAAATGGGACAAATATATCATATTTTATATTTTTTGGTCACGTCAAAAAGACCGTATTAAAAGTCAGAGATACACCTAAGTTCGTGCCTAATCCTACATTAAATATCCACAGACTACATCCTCATGATATAAGCAATACCTATAAAAACTTTTCCCGTACGAGAATAACAGAGGAGGCTGCTTTACTGGTAAAAGAAGAGAAATTGATTGCCTTTCTTTTTTGATAGGAGAAAAAGAAAGATTGAATACCTCCAAGCTTATCCTTTCTATTTTTGGGAAGATTCCTCACGGAAAGTTTTAGGGTTTCGAACAGACAGTCATACTGTTTCCCAAGTAAAGGAATGATGAAGTGAGAGAAATATCTCTGACCCCAAAAGCAAACCCCACCGTTGTCGCAGGATTCTCCTCGGAAAGTAGGTTCCCGCATCTCGTCGGCAACAGACCAGCTTCCAGTCAGTCGGTGTCGACTTTTCCCCTCTTTGTCGGATTGTTACGTAAACCGAATTATCTGACGAGTTTATTATTTAAATTTTGAAAGTTTAATATATCATAATCAGTTAACTCAGTTCGTATTGGTGAGAGACTACTAGAGTGAAAATCTTTCAAAGTGAGTTCTCTCTATTAATAAGATTCGAACTCTGAACTTTGCTTAAACGGAAGGAGCGTTCTAATCTCACTTTAGTGATCTTGCCAAGTATTTTACATGTGTCAAAATCTAATAGAAATTTATACTATAAATTTATCGTCTATTATACTAAAAAATATCACATGTTCTCAGTGAATGATGCGTACTTTTTTAATGATATCACTTTTTAGGTGTAAAATTTATGTATCTAGAGCCTCGAGAAAACTCTAACTAATTCATGTTCGAGTCGAACCGGCCTCCTAAGAGGTTAACTCTCTTCCAACAAGAATTTTATTCATTTAAAAAACTTGAACCCCGAGATCTTACTTAAGGAGAATAGATGATTTACTGTCTCAGTTATCTCACAGCGATTAAAATGATCTCTTTGTTTACTTATGCATTAAAAAACACCTTATTTCAGTTCACATAAAAATTTCTCCGACTTTTGCTTTCATAATATCTTTCTTGATGCTCTCATGCGTTAAATATTTATTTATTTCCCTTGTAAGTCCAACTTTTTGTCCATTCCTCAGCGTACATTCAAAAGTCTATTGATATCAGAAGATGCGGTTGCTGCTGACTCGTTAATCCATGTTCGATTGCCGAGCACCCGAACTTTACGATGAATTTGCAAGAGTTCTTCACGTCTTTATGCTACTTCCTTACGCGGGTGTGACCAAAAGTTGGTCCCAACAACGTGCCATCATGTGCCATTCTCTAATTTATCGCGTGGCATGTGAGACCCGTCAAAGTAGTCTGTATTTATCAATACTCGGGCTCAAAGAGTCCTTTCTAGTAATATTGTTTAGAAGGTGACTTGAATATGAGATATCGATCTCACCAAATAAAACGAGATTGAATTTTTAACCATTAGACTACTGCATATTTACACACGGAATAACATGAAAGCATTAATAGATTTCATGGGTAGTTTTGAAAAACCTTATGAATTATAAAGAGAGAGGATGCCCTTCTCTTTCCAAAAGATCTAAAAATTGCGGGAAAAAAAAAGAAAGATTATTCGAAACGAATGAGGATATACATCGTGCCGCCCGCGTCATTTCTTGTCACCTCAAGAAGTGGTGATTTTCTCCATCAAGATAAGAAAGGTTCGATCTTCTTTTTCATGTGTCATTGCTTTCTTTGTTCTCTTTTTTTTTTTTTTTTTTTGCTTTGCCTTCGAACTCACCCTCAATAAAAATGAAAAAGAACGAGCAATGGTGAATCCACTCACCAGGGTTTGAAGTGAGGTTATCTGCAAGAGGAGGGAGAATGTATTATATATATATTGTAAGGTAGCTTCGCTTTTCAACATTTTCGATGTGTGTCACTTGAGATTCAGAGGTTCAGTAAGCCTTAACAAATTTGAGCTTAGTGTTGTTAGTTGAGTCGGTTTGACCTAGAACCGGATTGCCTCAACCGAAATTGGCCTCAGCGGTTACAGTTCAGATTGAGGAATGCAGACCATCGACCTGAAACCGACCCCTAACCGGCCCATAACCAACAAATTAAAAAAAAAAAGATTTTTAAAAAATAAAAAAAAATCATTTTGATAATGGGCTAGTATTCCTTTAACAGTAGAAATACCAATAGACCGATTATTCCTCTAATGGGTATGAATAACAATGGGTCGGGTCAATAGATTAATACTAAATTGGCCCATAGACAAGCCATTGAATTAGTATGATGTTTTGTGTTACTCCATTCGTTTATGTAGAGATATTCTTTACATGACTCTTATTAAATAGACGATGTGGAATAAAAATGAGAAGAGTAGTAACACAATTTGTTCAAACAATTGTATCTCACACCAGTAATACCAAGAAAAAGTGGGAGAGTGTTTCTCTATATACAAAATAGCCTTTCAAGTAATTTTTAGATAAAGATTTATATATGCATATAAATATATATATGTCTGTACATGTATAATTTAATTTTAAAATAAATAAATAAAATATTATATAATCCAATTTAATAAATAATAAAATTTAAAAAATTTAGGCCGGTTTAGCCCAGACCGGACCATACTAAACTAAGCAGAGACTGGCTTGGTAGTCCATCAGTTCTAGGCCAGTTCATGCGGTCATGAACTGTCGGCCGAACCGGACTGAATCGGACCAACTGACAACATTATTCATTTTCGAGTAGAATCGGTCCACTATGGGCAAAATTCTCATAATTTGATTACATTTTCTCCGTTAATATGAAATCAATTAAGACTTTCTTTAAGGACAAAGTTGTATTCATCCAACTCAGCCAACATACATATTCCTACCTTTTTACCTTTGTTGTGTTCCTTCCGAAAGTGTTTTATTTGTTTCCACTCGTTAAAGAAAAGTATGTCTCCATACATTACAATGTGTAAGAGGCATTTCATGTTAAAGTTTATTTTATAAAGAGAAAAAGTAATTAGTATAGTTGATATCGCTTTCGTCGTATGACCCAGAGATACTGCATTTGATCTCATTAGTAGGATTTCCCTTACCCCTTTTATCCTCTCTTCCTTTTATCATTTTAGGACTATGTACATCCTTTATGCAATGGAAAAAAGAAAGTTCTATTATAAAAGTGACTTTCGAGCAAAGGACGCTCATCGAGATGGTGGACGCATGGCCATCGATTTGAACTATGAGATCCCCAATTTAATGGATTTTCTGTGCTCTTTCCCATTCCTTCCTTGTATTTCCTCCCTCTATATGCCAATGAATTTTCCTTGTAGCAGAAACAAAAAGGAACTCTTCATAGGTATCCACAGATCAACAATGAAAGACGAAAAAGTTTTATATGTAATAGTTATATCATGTGATATGCAAGAATTATGCACATTTAATAGTTAATTAATGGGCAAATAATTTTGGAAATCTTATATATTATCTTTTTGGTAGTTGAGTCGTATAAGTTTAAAAATGACTAATTCACTACTATAAAATCAGTTATATTATACTTTTGGTCCAAACCGTCACTGTTCGTTAACAAAACTGTTAATAGCCTGAAGACTACATTAGCAAAATAATAATGATTTGAAAGTTTAATGAAACTAAATTTATAGGATTGAATTAATCAATTTTAAATTTATAAGGTTTAACTGCTAAAAAGACATACGGTGTTGATTAATTACCATGTGGATAAATGCTAAGACCAAGCAACTTCTATCGGAGAGATCATAATTTAGAGTGTAAATGATATGGTGATACACAAACTTTGCCTCGATTTCCCAATTCTACTACAACTTCAATTTTTGTCAAAAAGCAACTTTCAAATCTTTTCCACTTCTACCATCTGTCCAATTTTCCGTTACTTTGCTTAACGGAAGTGAGAAACAGTAACTAAAAGTGATAGATTGACAAATTTGTCATTCTTCAAGCTGCACATAAGTTACTTTTTAATACACAAACTTTGCATGATTTATCAATTCTACCACGAACTTTTCATGATTTCCCAATTTTACCACAAATTTTTGCTTTTGATTACAATGATTAGGACCTGAAAAATTTAATCTAATGGGTCTAAAACCAATCAAAATTATATAAATTTATATATAATAACCTATCCTTTACATAATCATAATTGGTCTCAGGCTTTGACTGGTTTTGCTAGGTCCACGCCTGAGTTTCTCAAGCAATTTTTCAAGTTATGTTAGAATTGATTATTCAGATTTTTAGTTTTCATTTACACCTCTAATTAGACCTGACAAACTGTGTCGTGTTATATTGTGTTTAAACATGCCATGTCTAAATGTGTTCGGGATTAGAAATCTCGATGATCTGTACATAACACATTTATTTTTCTTGTTTAAATGGGGTCGTGTCTAAACGGTCATGTCTATACCCTATCTAACCCGGGTTGACCCATTTAATGTGAAATGTCGATGATATATAATTATACTCTAATAATATATGATATAATTACTAAAATAATAATATTTATTCATAATTAGTATAATAAATAAGTAAGATTAATCAATTATTGATCATATAACATCATTTTTTATTATAATTATACATGCAATGAATGTAATTTTATGTAGCATAAAATTTTTCTATATAAATGCATTAAATGAGTCAATCTATATAAAAATAGTGAATACATTTAATAAACATGTTTAAACGTATTGTGTCGTGTTATATAGACTCAAATCTAGTTAAACACGTTTATTTACTATGTCTATACAAGTTCGTGTCTAAATGAGTTCATGTCTAAATGGATCCAAACCCGCCTAATTTCGTATCGTATCGTGTCGTGTCGTGTCAAAAATTGTCAGGCTTACCTCTAATTGCAATGAGACAAATTGGGGGAGTTTTGAAAGATAATGGCAATTGAGTAATTTCGTAGGGGTAAGTATGAAATATTCACAAGGAAGTGCAGTTGAATGAGCAGTCATTGTTTGCTCGGATTGTGTTCACGATAGCCTCTACTATCGGTTGCATACTGGACGGGACATGTTGGGCAAAGTCTACCATCAATGGGAAACATGCTTGCGCTAGAAAGTACATACTGAAATACTCGAGACCGTGGCAAGCAACTGCTAATGATCGACCAGAACAATTTCCTTACATCGTTTGAAAACAGCTTTCAACAAGTGAATATTTCATCCTTACCATAACAAAATTGACAATTCGTCACTTTTAACAATTTTCTTGTGAATATTTCATCATTGCCCTTATGAAATTACCCAATTGCCATTATTTTTTCAAAACTCCTCCAAGTTGTCTTCTTGCAATTAGAGGTGTAAATGAAAATTAAAAAATTTGAATAATCAATTCCAATCTAACTTGAAAAATTACTTGAGAAACTCAAGCGTGGACCCAGAAAAACCAGCCAAACCCCGAGACCAACCGTGATTATCCAAAAAATAGGGTACTATATATAATTTTTATATAATTTTGATTGGTTTTAGACCCATCATATTAAGTTTGTCAAATCCTAACCATTGTAATTAAAAGTAAAAATTCATGGTAAAATTAGGAAATCATGCTAAGTTCATGGTAGAATTGGAAAATCATGTAAAGTTCGTGTATTAAAAGTTATTTATCTGTAATTTGAAGAGGGCAAATTTATCAATTCGTCATATTTAACTGTCATTTCTCACTTTGGTTAAGCAGCATAACGAAAAATTAGATGGATGGTAGAAGCAGAAAAGATTTGAAAATTGCAGACCATTTCCGACAAAAATCAAAGCTCGTGGTAGAATTGGGAATTGAGGCAAAATTCGTATACCACTATGCCATTTACCCTAACTTAGGAAATCATATAAGACTATGTTTGATCTAATTAATATTTATGAATTTATATTATAATTCATTTTCTGATTTGTGATTTGTTAGAAATTGTAATTCATATTCGGCTCGAAAATTTAAATAGCACTAGATACAAAAGTACTTTTATAACTAATACCAATTTATAATACTTTTTAAAATTAACACTAATATATAAGGGATTTTGAGTTTTCTTTTTCAAAAATTTCACTCACACCCCTCAAATAATTTCTTCACTAATTCCCTCATATTCTCTCCATCTTGCCATCCCTCTCCATTCCATTGCTCCTCTCCATCTCCTTCTCATGAGCAACCTCACATAGAGCCATCTCCTTCATCCAGTCGTCCCCTTCCTCTAACTCCATCATCCCCTTCTCGTCGCCATTGTCCCCATCCCACCCCTTCCTGTAGTCCCCTTTCCATCCTCCGCTTTGAGTCGAGAGTCGTCCCCTTCCTACGGTCTCTTTCACTAAACCCTATGCTAATAAAGAAGATCAAAGAAAAAACATGATGAAATTAAAAAACCCCTAGCATCTCCTTCTCACCCTCGTAGCTTTTCCGATTCTTATACGTATGATATTCTCATTGTTAATCTCTCTTACTTCTCTAGATCTTTAGTTGCTTAAAAATCCTGATTAAATGTAATGGGGAACTGTTAAATGTGTTATTACTTTGACTTTTCTAGTTGTTTCTTCATCAATTAGTGGTTGATCATGTTTGGAGTTGATTTATTGTTAACAGTTTCGGCTTTTGACCAGATCATGACGTATTTGATATTCTCGGGACCTAATTTTCTATCATCGGGATCTATTGCATTGACTGATAGTTGACTATACTTGTATGCAGTCGTAATAGGATTCTTACATGTTACACGACAAATACATAAAGTTGAGAATAAAGATATAGTAGCTCAGAAATACATGAACTCCCCTAAATTGAGCATCAGCTTCATTCTCTTTCTCCTCTATCCTCATACCACAACAACAGAGGCCCAAATCGAGATTCATCAAAGAGCATCGGAGTTGACGAGTTAGTGATACATTGAGCACAATTAGATTTGACTTTTGATTTGGTTGTTGATTTTGAGTTCATCACAATTTTTCTTTTATATGACGTTGTAGATTTTTTTGTGATTAAGAACATTGTGATAACATGAATGAAATTCTTTTAGCTTTATTCTAGTTTAACTTATCAATAAGTCTGTAAAATTTTTACCGTATCAATGAAAGACTACTCTATTTTGTTTCAATCTATTGTACCCTCTCAATATAGACACGAGTCTCGGTACAATTAAAAACAGGTCTTGATACAGTTTTAAATAGATTCCAATACAATACAGCTAGGTTCTGATACTCGTCCAGATAGTCAAACATATGACTTTAACTTAGATAGGTCCCAATATAGTTATACAAAGGTTCCGATATAGTAATACACAGGTCCCAATACTTTATAAATAGGTCTTGGTAGTTGTCAAGATTCTCAAACACAAGACATTGACTTAAATAGGTCCCGGTACATTTATAAGTAGACCCCAATCATAAATAAATAGGTCCCGACTCGAACTTGTACATAAACAGGTACAAACCATACAAATAGATCACAATGTAGTATAAATAGGTCCTAATATGATATAAATAAGTCACGGTACACTTAATTACATATAACATGAAGCAAATTGAAGCAACTTGGTGTAATATAAATAAGTTCTGTTACTACATAAATAGGTCACGATTGCTACTTAGAAATTTAAACACAACATATTTGACATTGTAGAGTAAAATCTTAGAAAAACATAAAAACAAATAAAATTCATCCATATGTGTATAGGTCCAAGTATATTGTAAATAGATCCCGGTCCTGCATAAATATGTCACGGTGGGACATAAATAAGTCTCGATTGCTATTGAAAATTTTGAATATATGTTATTGGCATTGCAAAGTAGAATCTCAATAAAAACTCAAAATAAGATTTTCATATCAACAGGTCCAAAACAATATAAAATACGCCTTGCTAATGTATAAATAGGTCTCAATTGCTGTTTAAAAATTTAAACATACCCTATTCAACATTACATAACAAAATCTTAGGGAAAACAAATAAAATCAAACTTAATGACCACAAAATGAGATAGAATGCGGTTCAAATTAGCTCTAAAATAAAATCAAGACCGATCTGAGAGAGGTGAAAGTCAAAACCCATGGGAAAGAGAGAGAACGAGCCAAGACATAATGAGAGCAAAGAGAGGAGAGAGATGAATATAGACGTCTCACAGAGGAGAAGGAAAATGCTACTTGGTGCTGAGAGGAGGAAGGTCGACTGTTGCTCCATGCTGGTGGTCATTGTTGGTGGTTGTTGCTATGAAGGGAGGGAAAGAACAGGTCCAATTGCATTGCTTGCTACTGCAGGGGGAAGGAAAGTGGTTGATGTTGGTGTTAGTGTTGGTGCTTGGCAATGGTAGTTGGTCACTACTACGAGAGGAGGAAAAGATTGGAACATGAGAAATTGGAGGGAATGAGAGGGAATGGGATAGAGAGAGAGAGAGAGAGAGAGAGAGAGAGAGAATTGGAGTAAGTTTTTAATTTGGATGGCGAAAGGGTTTTTAACCGGTAAAGGGCAGAAGAGATCTTTTGCATAAATTGGTGTTAATTTTAAAATTTGGTGAAAACTGATGCTATTTGTGTAAGGTGGGTGAGGAGTTGTACCACTTTTTCCTATTAATGCTTCATATTCCTAGTTTATTGTGTTATTTAGTCTATAAATAGGGTGTCAATTTATCCAATTTCTCAAGACTTTTAATTTACTATGTTTTTTCTTGTATTTTCATTTTCCTTCTTCTATTCTATTTAAATTTTTACAATTTTACACTTGATCTGAGATCAAAAGAGTTTATATCCTAAGTTAGACTTTACATATCCTATTATTTCACTCAACTGCAAATTCTTAAAATATTATATAAATTTTGCTTTACATGAGCTATTTTCTCTTAATTTATCTTATTTCATCATTTGAACCCGTCCTCTTAATTTATCTTATTTCATCATTAGGGTGAAGATACAGTTACGCTAGGATCATAAGTGTTGAGTATCTCTTGAACTTTAAAGTAGTTTCCTTTTTTTCTAAATTTATTTCTTTATCTTTTGAAAAGATTATATTCTAATATATTGTATTTTAAGATATTATAGATAGATAAAATAATGATATTATTGGTTTATTCTATTGGATATATAAATTGAACTTATAGTATTGATATAAGGTGCGTTAGATCTGCTTCATGGGTGTTAGGATCTCATGTAAGATGTGTTCTCTTCTTATGGGATTTTGAGATCCCTCCTTAGCAGCAGCTAGGGGCCTTAAGAATTAGGCTATGTGCCTGATGTATTGTCTCGCCTTGTACTCTTCCATTGTTGCTCAATGATAAAGGACATATCATCAAGCCTCTTTCTGATCATGAAAATTATAATGGCGCTCCACCAACATCCCAAGTCGCGTATATTGTGTGATTTCATAATTCACACAATCCCCCGATATTCTTTCCCTTTTCAATTACCAAGGCTTATAAATTGGTAGAAGCGGCCCACTAACAGGATCGGGCATCTTTGAGATTAGTTCTTTCCCCCTTTACATAAGTATTATCACATAATTATATTATTTTATAAAATACTAGGGGTAATCGGATCCGGGTGCTTTCTATTTTTCAAGGTACCAGTTCCATACACTGTTTTGAGCTAATTCCTAAATTTTAGATATGGATCTTACTCTGTTGAATATTGAAATTGAATCCTACTCGGGTCTTATAAGATTACACAAGTTTCGTGTACTCTATTGGAACATGTTTTACTTCAATATTTTGATATGTTTAATAATTATGAAGTAATTGCATTCAAATAATTTTTATAATTTTTTACTATTATGTATAGTTATCTTATCATAATCAAATCATACTATAATTTTAAGGAGTAAATTGCCTACTACATCACGTAATATGATGGAATTTCATACATTGTCAAAAACATCAATAATAACGCAAATTTTATGTACTTTATTATTTTTTTCCCATATTGTCATGATGGCTTACACTGTCAATATTTCCATTAAAATATTATGTGTAAAGTTAAGGTAGCTTGTGATGTACAGTTGGCACATATACAACATGCCTCGTTAATAATTCCTTAAAGAGATTGAAAAATTAGAAAAAAATGAAAAAAATTGTTAAAATATAGAACTTTTTAAATAATCTAAATTTTTTTAAAATATAATGATATATAATTAAATAAAAACAATATTTAAATATTATATTAATACAAAAAATACATAGATAAAATAATTGAAAGTAAAAATTCGAAATATAAAAATGAAAATTCTAGACATTTACTAAAAATTATAGTAAAAGTAAAAAACTTTGAGAAACTAATATTTTTTATAGAGATTATAAACTTATAGACATTTACAAAAAAAATAAAAATCTTAAAATTTTAGAAAATTTATAAGATATTAAAATTTTTATATAAATTTTTTTTCGTTTTCCACTGGTGACCATGAAAGCAACAGAAACAAAAGGAGAATGAAGAGGACCGAAGGAATAATGATAGAGATGGGTTACGAAGAGAATAATAAAAGGGTAATTTAAATTTAGAAAGAGTAAAATAAAAATACGACAGACATATAAATATTAGGGGAAAAAGCATCAATGCTACAAAATATTTTATTAATGTTATAATATGGTGTAAAATTTTTAAAATATTATAAAATGATACAAAATTTTGAAAAGTTAACACAAATAGTACAAGTTATAAATTATCTGTTAACATCGCTAGTAATTACTGACGTGAAGCCAATGTGGCTTTTGATGTGGTGCCCATGTGGCTGCTAACAATGACATAGTGGTAAAAACCTTGTAAAATCTTAGGAAAAAGCTTGGGGACAAGACTAATGCTACAAAAAGTATGTCTAATGTTATAATATGATACGTTTTAAAATATTATAGAATAGTATAAAAATTTTAAAATTTTATTTTTTTGTATTTTTTGGCAAATAAAATCTTGAGGCTATCCATCTCCATTTTTCCCTCTCACACTCTCTCATGTCCTGATCATCACTAATAGGCTTTACAGCAATGTTCTTCATCTTAACACCTCTCAGAGAGTAAGAGTAGGGAGACTAAGAGTACCATGTTGTCTACTTCTAGATACCATATATTTGTAGATGAGGGAGATATGCTGCCTACCTCATCTACCTAATACTTAACCTAAAAATTATTGTATACTACATATTCGGTGATGTAGACTAACTATTGAGGTGTACTCTTTGTTATCAGAACTCGAAGGTTTGCTGACATATGTATTTTTGCATATCATCAAAAATAACAAGTCACTAATGATGATCACTTCAATGATGATTTTTATATTTATGATCCCAAATATCAGTTTATGATAGTGACAATAATATTAATGATGATGTGCCACTGAAAATTTTTGAATTTTAGAATTTTGTGCCATTAGTGTTTTTTCAAGATTTTTACTACTGTGTCATTGTCATCAACCACGTTGGTGCCACATCAGCAATTGTTAACGTTTTTAATAGATAATTAGTGGATTATACTATTAATGTCAACTTTTCAAAGATTTTGTACTATTTTATAAAGTTTTAAAGATCTTGTACCAGTGAAAATTTTTGGTATCATTAATGCTTTTTTCCTAATATTAATATTTACAATTTAATTATTATAAGAGTCTTGAATTTTTTAAAATTTTGAAATTCCTTTAAAGTTTTATAATGTCTTAACATTTCTTTAATTTTTTTAAATTTTTTTATCTTTTTATAAAATTTATAAGATCTTTTATAACTTTTACTAATTTTTATATATTTTTAAAAATTAATATAATTTTTAAAGTTCTTTGTATTTTGGGAAATTTTGTAATAGATTTTTCAAATATTTCAATATTTTTAAATCTATGAAATTTTAAATTTTTCATAAAACTTTTAGAAATTTTATAATTTTCTAAAATTTTACAAATATATAATATTCATTAATTTTTTTATAGATTTTTTTTTAAAATTTCTTGGGTCTTAAATATTTCTTTATTTTATAAAGTTGTTTTTTTTATTTTAATAGTTGTTTAGTTTTTGCAAACGCTAAAAAAAAAAAGTTAGTAATAGCGTCAAGGTCAAATGGGCGGAGGGAGGAAATTGTTGGGATTTTTCAACAAATTTATTCGCACTTTAACCTTAAGAACGAAATTGATGGCCAGGTGCCGCTTCATGGACAAATTTGATGGTTAACTCTTCTACTTCTCAACGAAACCACCAATCTAATTCTCTCAATTATCACGCTTCCCTCTACAAACTCGAGAGTTACAAATAAGAAAACGTGGGAACTCTTCAGAGAGGTTATACTTGTTAGATCCCATATCATTTAAATTAAAAAATAATAATGAATTTACAAGATAAATAAGTACCACTACCAAATAATTTTGATTTTTTTGGAAACGGATCAACCCCTTATAGCCCACTAACAATATTATAATATATGAGTACCTGACCAAAGCAAACCTCCGACATGAACCCGTACCAGTCTCCGGTTTTCCCATCATCAACACAAGCCCGACCGTCTATGGTAGTATCCTCTAAGCCCATTCATCTACTTCGCTCACAATACATAATTCAACATAATATCAGAGTTAGGCTAAACCCCTTTATACACTGCACATGAGAGAAAGTATTAGATCTTTTGTCGGTCAAATCAAGTAATAATAATGGATTTATAATACAATATATGAGCGCCTTACTATTACAATTTCTAATGTAAATTTGGGCTCATCGATGGATGTTCCCTTACTGATGTAAGTCTGAATGCGTCTCCAACAATCTCATCTATATTTAGTTTCCAATTTCACTTATGATTCACTTCACAACACATAATTCAACAATACCATCACTAATCCAAGCATTCACAGTCTATCTCTTCTAAGCCCCAGGGTCTGATATATCATGATAGCAAGACCCTTTTTCAATTTTGTAAGACTCTATTATATATAAGACATTCCTTATTTGAAATTCTAAAGAAAAGTGTTCTCATTACATGATTATAGGAAATTCCTTTCAAATTGATAAATAAAATCTATAAAATATCTACAAAATCCATAAAAATTGTATCCCCGGATATTTTATACTTCCATATTAATTTTGACCGTTGATCATTATGCACACCACTCCCTTAGCCACTGTTCATGCTCTAAAACCAACTCTCGGAACTCGATCCTTACATCTTCAGCTTCTTGAATTTCATGATTCTACATTAATGCGAAACATCCTAACAAAAAGGAATATGAACTTGAGGCCCCCCCAGCAACAGTCCTTGCCAGCCCACTTTACAGATTCAAAGGCATTATGTGATAGGTTGTGAAAGTGAGAGAGATGTCGTATATGGGAATCCTGGACAAGTTGTTGGGAAGAGGAATCATGTTTTGTTGGGGGGACCGTTCAAAACCTAAATAATCGAAAAGAAGACCCATCTAAAGGAGCCATAGGATTGTACCTGGTGAATAAAGTGGAGAGATTCTCTCTTTCCTCTTTGATATTCCCAGCAAACGTGTATAAAAGCCCACTCATGGGCATTGCAAGATCCTCGTAATCCTCTGTTACCCGGTCCTGTGGGTGATAGTAGATCTTCATCGACACATCATCGGTCGATAAGACATCCCAGATCCGTTAACATATTTACTCCGTCCATTCGAGCACAGAGTGAACATTTAAGTTGTTGGAAAAGCTTCCGTACGTTTTCAGTTGCTCGTACTAAGGAAGACAAGAAGAGAGGACCGAGCTAAAGAAAGATGCCGAGGGATAGGGATCGGGAGCCGCTGGTTGTGGGGAGGGTGATCGGGGACGTGCTGGACCCCTTCACCCGGTCAATTTCGTTGAGGGTTAGCTACAGCAGCAACCGGGAGGTCACCAATGGGTGCGAGTTCAAGCCCTCGCAAGTCATCAACCAGCCTCATGTCGATATTGGTGGCGACGATCTTCGCACTTTCTACACCTTGGCAAGTTCTCGTTAGTTTTCTATATCAAAAATATCCGTTCGATAGTAAGCACTATTCAAACAAGTAATGTCATGTGGTACATCCATGCGTTAGTGCAGGTTATGGTGGACCCTGATGCCCCGAGCCCTAGCAGTCCTGATCTCCGGGAGTACCTGCACTGGTAAGTCATCCTTCTTGTATATATGTATCTCATGTTATATAGATGCATGTACACAATTGCAGCAGGTAAAATCTGTATTGAAAGTCCTATATGCTTGCTGTTTTTTGTAGCTAATTATTATATGTTTGAAAATGGTTAATTGGCCCTGAATGATTAGTTTTGCCAGACATTTAGGTCCTAATTGTCACTGTTTTCCCCTACCATCCCGTTAATGCTGTAAAAGCAACATCAGGGAAACAAGGATGATTCGGACTAAAACATGTAATAGAATCGATATTATACAGCTGAATTGGGCATACTTAAACACGTAGAACTCAACTATAAAAACGACAAAAATATAGAACTTTTGTTATAATTGTCATGTTGAAATAGCCAAAATTGAAAATGAACCGATTGCCATTCAAAGCCTACAAACTTCAATAGTGATTGGAGGGCAATAAATGACATCAACGTTAACTCTTTTATCCTTTCTTTAAAAGAGGCATGAAAGAGAAGGAAGTTCTATAAATCTGAGTTCGATTAGATATATATATATATTACTGATCAAAATGTATATATTACTTAGAGTGAAATTTTATATACCCCTCTTATGTCATCTTCCCTCTAGATCTTTGATATGTATTTCCTGTGTATATCAGAAAATAAGTAAGGTGTCCACCACGTCTTTTGACAGATCTTAATTATAAAATATTTCAATTAGAGGACGATTTTCTTGGGAGAAAATTAATTTTTTTTGCCTGGTAGGACTAAAATGATAAAACTGACGAGAAATGAGCATGGGAGCAAGGAAAATAATAGTTAAGAATGAAAATAAAGGATGGAAACGTCTTTTTCCCATTAGATCTTGTAGAAAAGCTGGCACTGCAGGCTGGCAGGACGAAACTCCAGGGAACATTAGGTTGGAACCTATTACTGATCAAAATTGCTTTACGTCACTTTTCCTTCCAAAAGTGCATGACAGATACTGCTTCCTTTCTAAAAATTTTGAATTTATTTCTTATCATAAATAAAGGCTTTTTTATATTCTTTCGCTGCCCTTCATATATAATATATTCATATACTTAAAAAAAAAAAAAGAATGGTTAGAAAGGAGACGTAATATAGATGATACTGTTTTGATATGAGACCAATAAATTCTGAATTCAAAGGGATTCCATGTGCCTCTTTGTATAATTTTCCTTGCATATACCTATCCATCTTCTTCTCACAACAAAAAAATTGTACATATACGTTCTCTCTATTCTTTTTCCTCGGTTCCTTTTTTTTCCCATTGGAGAATAACTCTTTCTTTCTTGTTTTTTAATTATAATTTCGCATTTTAGGCTCCAAAGATTTTTTCACATATCTTATTCTCTAGATTAAATTAGAGATTCTTCCTTGAGATTACCATTCAATTATAAGTAGTGTTTATTAACTAAGGCACTTGGCATGTATAAGTCATATTAGCATACGAGAGCAGGGGTTGAAATTTACACTCCACATTGAAAAAAAGAAAAAGATTGGGTTGGACACCACCAAATGAGCACAGTGAAAAGTGTAAGTGCAAAAATAAGATATTTCGGACTAATTATAACATAATTCATTCTTACATATGGAAAGACGTAAGTCCGTAAACCCAATATTTAATTCAAGTGGATATGACGTGCGTGTGACTTGTGTAAAAATCTATGAGGTTGGAGTTCCAAATCCCCTCTTGAGCACATAATCTTTGATGATGCCACCTACACATGTATTTTGTACATGAGCTGACTTGAATTAATGAGTTTATGGGTTGTTCATGGGCACGGTGAGAACAAACTACTTGTTATTAAAAAAAAAAAAAAAGAAGCAAGCCCCATAATAAGGAGCAAGTTTTCTGTGTAATGATAACTCTAAAAATAACTAATTATTATTTATTAATATCATTCCATACGTACTATCAGGTGATAAAATTGTTGTTGTACAAGGACTTTCTCTCTATAATGAGAGACAATCATGTAAGGCAAGATGGAAATTACCACTAGCACCCGAAGTATCAAAAAACCACATAAATAATATGTCCTGGAATTATCAAACACTAACAAAATATTTTACAGCATTCCTTAATGTTTTATATAAGTACAAATGAGGGCAGCAACACAAATGGATTATTTGAGATGGTAGAGTATTTCTTTCTTTTAAATAAGGTCTTGAGTTCGAGTCTTGTGAATGGAGAATACTTATCTTGAGTGAGTTTTAACATTTAGTGGACCCTCCCAACCCCAATTAGGTTATTCAGAACTCGTTGGACTTATTGATACTAGTGGTTCAGACAAAAAAGAGAAAGCAGCAGTCGTGGTAGTCTAACCACCCATGTTCCTCACCAAACCGCATGATAGTTAGTTTTAAACTACTAGGTCACCACTCTTGGTAGTACACCATTCTTTAATGTTAAGCAAAGGAAACTCGTGCTAAATTAAGTTGAGCATATCTGATGCAGCTCTTACAAAGGGATGACCGGATTTAGTTAGTCCACAGAGATAGTGGAGTACGAAGATGCCAAACGAAGAAAAAGAGAACCTACAAAAGTAAGAGCGATGGGATGAGAATATTCTCAGTCATAGTCTCAGACAATCAAGCATGGAGACAAAGCAGCACCATTCGTTGCATTTGCATTGACCCTTGCTCATGCTTCCACGTAGTGGTGGTCATGTCATTTGATGGCCCATATGCTCTTAGTTATGTAACCACGGTACAGTGGCCCAAAAATTATTTTCATGTGATTTAACAGTATCGAGATTTAAGATTTGAGTCTCTCTATGCAATATTTGGTAGAAGGGGTTCTTTAAACTGGGATCTTAACAAATACTGGCTTCTAAAATTATACCGGTCCTTTGATATTGCCTCGTTGAAGGGACCAGCATTAATACTGGCTATTCAGATTATCTGATATGTTCATGGTTTAATATAAAAGCATAAACATTACATAACAAATGATGAGCCGGTCGTCACTTTTGTTACTATCCTGAAAAGAAATGTCAAAATTGATCAATAGGATCTTTCTCTACTAAGAAATCAAAGTGGTGTGAACAATAATTATATTAGCAATTTGGAGTCATAAATGCACTTCATATATCTATTATTCCATATGGACTTGTGATGCACAAAGAAGATGTACTAACTAATATTGCATACGTGTATAGGTTGGTGACCGATATCCCAGCAACAACCGGTGCAAGCTTTGGTGAGTTTTGATTAATTATTTACCATTCAATATTGATGCAACATAAAGGTAACATATATTAGTTTGATTCCTTTATTTCCATCTTCTTTGTGCCAAATTATTCGAAGCAGATTGTTGTTTTGAATTTAGAGGAGATTGTTGGGAAATGCCTTAGACTTATGTCAGATGTTACCATTATCAAGACGCTTATATATTATATTATTTTTAGTGGATCTTATAATATGCTAAGTCTTTTTTCCCGTTGAGATTTAACACATCTCATGTCCTTTTAAACTCTTGAACCTTCTTCATAATAGAAAAAAGGAGAAAAAGATACAGAGAGTCATATATATTTGTTATTTCTTGTAAGTGAGTTCTAAATATCGAAGTGGCAAATCAAGTCCTATACGTTATAAGATCATATCCTTTCCGTCGCCTGTCATTACTTTAAACTGATATGACATTGACACGTTGATATCAGTATGATACATCAAATTTTTAATACTGACATGGACAATTTTAATATGATACATAGAAGAGTCATTGCATGATGAACAATTTTAATCTGATGTGTGCATAGTAAGGAGTAAAAGTGTCATTGCATGGTTTTGAATTAAAAACTAATATTTTCGAGTTCGTATGCACATGTCAGGTTAAAAATGTCATGTTAGGATTAAAATTTGACTCACCGTACTCATATCTACGTATCATAGCACATTAGCTTAAAATAACGGTAAATAATGAAAAAAACTCGATCTTGTAACGGCGGATAACATATAAGACTTGATTTGCTATGTTGAACATTTATGATTCACTTGCAAAAAATAAAAAATATATAGGACTGCTAGTGTTTTTTTCTTTAAAAAAAGCATATAGATTTTTCTTTTCATTTACTGACATAACTGGCTGTTCTTTCTCTTTTCCATTTTGATGCATGGAGTTGATTATTTGATTGATCCTGGGAGGAGGTGGGATTTAACCAGTCTAATGAATTTGCTTGTAGGCCAGGAAGTGGTGTGCTACGAAAGCCCGAGGCCATCGATGGGAATCCATCGATTCGTGTTCATATTGTTCCGCCAGCTGGGGCGGCAGACAGTCTACGCGCCGGGGTGGCGCCAGAACTTCAACACCCGAGACTTCGCTGAGCTGTATAACCTCGGCCTGCCGGTCGCCGCCGTTTACTTCAACTGCCAGCGGGAGAGTGGCTCCGGTGGACGCCGAAGATGATAACACAGATCTTCTTATTCGTCGCATGCAATGCAAGGCATCATCACTTCCCCTACATTTCAGCTTCAGCCATTAACCAAATAAGAAAATGAAAAATTATGATCCAAGCTCGACATATTCTATAATTCTATATTATATATGTATTGGAGCATGCTTGCTTTTCGCTCGGTGTCCTGAAAACTAGACAGGAGACAGGAGCCATGAGCCATAAGTAAATGTATATATACATATAATATATAGAAAGTGAGAGAGAGAGAGCTTAAACAATAGTCATCTTTGATGGGATCGTGTGGGATCGTATAATCCTCAGCGGCCCGCTCTGTCCTCCAAGTATATTTCGTGGTTGTGCTGCGGTGCTTATCAAAAAAACTATGAAGAATACTTCATAATGTTAACTATAACCTGTGCATATTCTTTTTTCCCCTTCTTTTTCATCCATTTTCGATAGTAGGAGTTCAGGGATCGGGTTTCCCCTTTTTTTCTCTCCTTATAGGTTTATGAGCCTTCTTTGCACTCCGAAACAAAAAGTTTTGGGATCGAGAGGACGTGCGTGTGAAGAGGCCTCGGTCTTCAGCATGTTTGATATCGTGATGAGTGCTCCTTTTGAAGAAAAATTTAGAGAACACCCTCACAAAACATCGATTTATCTACAACGTGATTCCACTCGTTTATCATGCGTAGTTTTTTTTCCATAAAAATTGTTGGAAATGTACTGACAATTTCTGAGACAACCCAGATATAAATATGATATGAGTTAACGGGCTCTGTCAATAAGTTCGATGGCTAATAAGTGGGTTTAGACCCATGGTAAATGAGTTGGTCAAAATGGGTTCAAATATTGTATCTAATTGGTCAGAAAAAAAAAATTTCTCTAGCTAAATCCGTGTATTGAAGTTTGCATTTTCTTTTGGTAATATTTTATTTTTACCGGTATTTTATTTATAATGGGAGAAAATGTTGGAAAGACATTGAATTTAATGAGAAATTATTATCATGGATTGAAAATTATATTCGGGTTAAGTCTAATTGAAGAAGGAATTGAAATGTATTTTAGTCCATGGACTTATTATATGAATGTGGATAGGGTTACGAAGAGCCCAAGCCTATAAGGTCCCATGGTGCCCAAGGGCCCATGGCGTCCAAAAGCCCATATAGGGAATGGTGGAAACTCAATCTCACATCAATTAGAGATGAGGAGTTTTATGATAAGTAACTATTTCAGCTACAATAAACGGCTTTCTCGCGACTCCCGCCGATAGCCGGAGGTGCTGGCCGAGTTTTGCCATTTCTGGAATTTTTTTTTCTCCTTCAATAAATCTGCCTAGGATTCCTGACTCTTTAGATTCCTAACGGTTTAGGGTATTAAAGGGCTTATTAAGGGACGACATTAAGGGCTGACCTTAATAAGGGCACTGAATGCCAAGTTCAATCGGATTAATGGCCGGTTCGGTGCAATTAAGGGCTCTTAACGTCCGGTTTAGCCTTTTTAATGGCCGATTCAGAGCATTTACTGCCGGTTCAAGCATTCAATTACCCGATTCTCTGTCATTAAGCCAGCAGCCCCCCTCCAACACTATAAATAGGACCTTTGGTCATTAGGATCTACACACCACGAGCTCTAGAGCTCTCTCTCTTCTCCCTCTTTGTATCTGCATTGGTTTTGGTGGTTTCCTGCTTCGATTCCAGTTCGGCTCCAGTTTCGGACCTCATGCAACCTCAAGCTCAGCGTCATTGTATCTTGGGAGACTGAAGTCCATGCTATCTTAGCACGACCAAAGGGGACGAATTAGTCTTAAAGAGATTGTGACCATCACAGGCCTAGACTTGATCGGTAACAATTTTATTTATAAATTTGTCAGTTTGTATTTCTATGGTTTTGACTTCATTATTCATCTTCTTCCCCTTCTGGTAAGTTCTTTCTTGCACGACTTCGTGCCTATAGAAAGGAAAATTAATAAAATCATTTTATTTATAATAAATTTTTGTGTGGCCATCGAGATTGTTATTTTTTATTCCGGATAATAGAAAATTGATCCTACATGCGGTGGTTGCGTTGCTAGCTTCAGAAGTTGCTAAGTTCAGGTTAGAGGTTGATATTGTTGTCCTTGGTTCACACAAAACTTATGCGCCTAAATTTAAGATAGTTGTAGTGCTCTTAAGGATTAGGGAGAAACTAGGCCAAGAAAGAAATGTTCACTAAGCGCGAGAGGGGAAAGTTCGTTGGAATGAAGGATTGAAGTAAAATGAAGTGCTATAACAATCAAAAGATGAGAGACTATGCCCGGTCAAAAAAGTTACTTGATAACCAACACTCTCACCCTACATTTTGTATGCTCATTAACAATGGCATGATTTTGAAAATTTAAAGAATAATCAAGTGTAAAAAAGGTATTTTAACCAATCATCCACGTCAGCGAGTGCCATTTCATTTTATTGCCATGTATGTAAGAGCTGACATTGTTAATTGCCACATTAGCATCAATATAACGGCGGTTAATGTTTTGAACTCAACTATGTGACAAAAGTAATGTTATAGGACTTATTTAGGCATTTTCAAACTAATAGGACTCAATTGCCAAAAACAGTAAACATATAGGACTTTCACTATAATTTTCCCTTTTAAAAAATATATTGATCTTTGCCAATAGACACAATTGGTAGAAGCTGCTCCATAAAAAAACACTATCATGACTATTCCATCCCGTGAACTTTCCATGCTCACCTCTGACTTTCTTAAATAGATTGGATGAATAACATGGTGTTGGGTCAAACTCAGCCTTTCTCGTAGTAAAGTTGATGATATTTCAATGGTAAGGATGTTCAGCATCAATAAATTGACGATGATAGTCAAACCAACTTGTCTTGTTCCTGTGTCGCAAAAAAACTTATGACGTATCATGGCAATGCGGACAAGCCAAATGACCAGTTTCGGCCATCTAGAAAACATGCTATATGCGAAAAATTTATTTACAGCCCACATAAGAGCTACCCTCATGCGAAAGTTCTGCTTGCTGGAAACATCATATCTATAGACACCTTGTTCCCATGACATTTTCAAATAATCTATCAGTGGCTGTAAGAAGACATCAATACCTTACTTTGGATTCATTGGCCGAGAAATGCATGTTTGAAACATGGATGGGATGTCACACACATTTGAAGGGAAGGTCTTAATGTGTCACAATGGTGGGGCAACATGAGTACGGAGAAGATGCTTGGTTGAAGAGACTAAATTCTTAGCACACCATCTAAGCCTAACGTTATGATGCTCATCTGCAAAATTGGGATATTTACAATCAAATTCCTTCCATGCATTTCCATCTAAAGGATGATACATTACGCCTTTGGCTCTTCTATCTCATAGTGCCACCATATATGAGGTGTTGAACTCATGGATGTGTAAAGAAGTTTTATTCATGGAGTAATGGGTATATAATGCATCCTATTGAATGGAATAGGCTTAGACTTGCTCTTCCCTTCCGATCGTGGCATATATACTTGTGCATCACACAAAAAGTATATCTATCCAAATTATAAGTATGCTTATAATATAGCATGCACCCATTCAAATAACAATCTATCTTCTAATAAACAAGTCCAAGTTTTGGCACTAGTTTGTTCAACTCATAGTATAATATTGGGACTATAGCATCTACTAGGTGCATTCAGCTATGAGGGGGAGTATCCCACCCATTACATCATGAGGTACATGCCAATCTAATTTAATACTCATCAACCTCATAGCAAGGGATAAAGCTAAGTGAGACGTGCACCAGCCCATAATGGTTCATCTAATAACATGCCATAAAATTATTGACACTCTAAATTAGATTGTTCCTTATTTTTATTTGTCCTAGCACACGGGATGGCCACAGGTTCAACAGTTGCTCTATTGTGACTGTGAACAAGCTAGCCATCATAATGTCCATGAAAAATTTGATCGAATTTTTGCATGCCTGCATCAATCACTATTACCATGTATTGATGTAACAGTTGTGGTCGAGAAGAGCTTAGTGCAGCGTAGTTAATATTTTTTCTATGATCAGCATATTCATTTGGATGAAACTCCCCATAATCCATCCAATACCAATAATCACTTTTAAATCCCCACTTAAAGTGATTTCTAATTTCTTCTAGAACTTAAATTCAACCATGTTTAATGTGCATGGACATTTAATGGTGCCCTCCATTAGGAAATAAGGCAAAGTAGTAACATGATCAATCAAGGATAAAGGTGTTAACACCATCCTCGTTTGATGCCTCCATGATTGGAATATAGCCTATTATACATCTATAATCTATTCGGAGGAATATCCATCCATAATATGTAAATATAACAAATTTGATTATAACAATAAACTAAGAAACAGTATATACAACAATATCTATTTCATTTTGCAATAGGATATATCACATTACAAATAAAATATATACAATAATATTTATAAAAGAATATTACGACATTATTAAAATCTCAAAATTATTGAAATCACACTGAGTTACCACTATTATCTCTTAATATATTATTTTCAATTATTTTATTTCTTTAATATTTATATTAATATTTTTAATATTCTCACAAAATTCATTTCTAGATTTATATAATTATTTAATTAAAATTATGAAAAATATCAACTTGGCAAAAGGAACAGTAAGACTCTTGTGAATTAGCAAGATATATATTTATTTTTGTGTAATTATGATTACATATCTACAAAAATAAAGAATACTATTGAAAAATTAACACTAAGGTATTCAATTTTTTTACAATTGATAATGTATGGTTACAGTTCCATGTGTAACACGAGTTAACATCTTGATATAAGGAAGATATTGTAAATTATTTATAAAAAGATAGATATTGCAAATTAGGAAGATATAGATAGATGCAATTATATTTTTTTATTGTAATATGTAAATATTTATTCTTCTACATATTAAAATAAATGGATAGTAAATTCATCTAATTATACTCTTAAATATGGTAAATACATGCATTAATAGGACAAATGCTAATAACAAAAATGTAGTAAAGCCAAGGCAATGCTCCTATGGTACACATTGCCAATAAAAAAATGATGGAAAAGTATGGTACGAAAACAAGCATTCAACATATGAGGAACATTATAACAGAAGCAACAACCTATTGGAATTTGAAATTAATATTTAAGTAATAAGTTTTATTAAAAGTTGATCAACTTAAATAGTCTAGAGATAACTTTATTTGATAATGGTTGGGAGGCAAAATCATTGAGAAATTTCTTAAATGCTACATTATTCTAAGCATCTAATGACTTTTTGTGAATACACTATGTTTCAACGAGATCGGCTTTGCAACAATATTACATTTTTCGAATTACCGTTAGATTTCTGTGAGAATATTGCTCATGAAAAAGGGTTGTCAAAATTTTCACATGATTTCCATGAGATCTTAGTCCAACGGAATCAATTGTTAAATTTCCATTAAATTTTCATGATATATTTTCTAACGAAAATCCTTATAGTTAGATTTTCGTGAGAAAGTTTGCCAACAAAAATTAGGAAAAATCCTTGTAGGCCATATCTCATGAAAATATTTACCATTAGATTTTTCCTACGGAAATCTAATGGGAATTTTCCATCTGAGCTTTCTCCCGGAAATTTCTCATGAAAATGAGCCTTATTCTTGTAGTGATAAACTACTATCCCTACTCCTTTGCTGATTTGGATTCAAGCACAACCGATTAGTTAGCTAGAAGTCGAGATGTCATAAAGTACGGACAAGTCCCAGCCGAAAGAAGGCAACACATTGGAAATTGTTCGAATGCGCAAGTGCTTGGAATTGGTATTTACAAACTCAATATGTGAGGTAGTTGTACACTGTACCTCCAAGTTATTCTTCATACTCCTGAGATTTAGTGAAATTTATTATTAGTTTTGATCTTGTGAGGTCTTAGCTTTAAATTTATATTTAAGGGTTAGTCTATGGGCATTTACCTTGGTGATGACTTCTGTGGTAGTCAATTTATTTGAGGTGACTTGATGATGTTGAATATTGGTTATTATAAGAATAAAAAATTCAATATTTTTCTTTATTTGCTTTAGTAGTGATGATATTAACATAATTTGTTTAGATGGCATGCACAATTTGACCAAATGAGTCCTAAATCGAATGAGAAGACTTGTTAGAGAAAGCTTTTTAAACCCACTAGCAAACATAAGTATGCCAACTTGTGAACATTGTCTTGAAGTAAAAACAATCAAAATAGTGTTTAGAAGAGTCAAAAGGGCATATGTTCCATTTCAATTAGCTTGCTTAGATAGATAGGAAAATACATATATATGGACAATGAACGTCAGAGAATTATTTGATCATATTTATGGATGACTCTACTCATTTTTACCATATCTAAAAGATGTTCCATAAGTATGAAGCATTGATGTGCATTGATGTGCATTGATGTGCTTTCACAAATATATGAATTTGATTGAGAATCAATCAGATAAGAGAATTAAGATTATTAGAATTGATCAAGAATACGAGTATTTGTCAAAGTAATTAAAAGGCTCTAAGATGAAAAGGGAATTGATGGCCAATTGTCTATTCCTAGAACTCCACAACAGAATGGAGTGGCAAAACAAAGGAATAAAATCGTCCTACATAAAGTTAGATCCATGATGTACAATCTTATTTACTTTTCCCCTATTGAAGAGGAGCAATGTTTGCTGGTATGTACTAATTTATTGTGTGCCCTCCAAATCAATTCCTAAAATCTCATATGAGCTATAGAGCAACAAAAGAACCTACTTTAGGTCATTTACCACCATGAGATCATATGTATACAACTCTTTCTAAGAAACATTTAGTAAGTTTAAAGGGGATTTATTTCATTTCAGTTAGTTTGCTTAGATATATGCAGAACAAAGAATGGGAGAGCACATTTTGTTGCATAATATTTCATCAAATTTATAGATGATTATACACATTTTGGTCATATATATTTGATCTCTCATAAATTCGAAGCATTAATGTGCTTTCAGAATTATATGAGTTTCATTGAGAATCAATTAGATAGGAGAATGAAAGCTCTTAGAACTAATCAATGACACGAGTATAAACACCCTATTTTGGCCCGAGTCAATCATTTTTGTAGTTTATTTCTTACTTTTAGTTTTATTTTTAATTGGTATGGATAACTGATATTATGTGGATGTAAATTCATGCTCTACATTGGTTAGAATTGATGTTGCAATGAGATGTCCATTAGTATAATGAGTAAGGAAAAAAAAATCTTAGATGGTCTTACCTCACAATGATATGGTGAGGAAGAACATGAATTGCTCGGATTGTCATTAATAATGGCAACTGCTCAGGTGATTAATATTAATTTATTCATTTGTCAAATTTTGGTTGGTGTTTCCTCGTGCAACGTGGCGAGGTAGGATCACCTAAGAATTTATCATGCGTAAAACATGATAAAATGAGAGGTTGAGCGAAAGGTATGAAACTACTCCTTATTAGGAAACTCATCCAATCTTGATTGATTGGTTTAATATGGTCATGTTGCCTACGCTTGCTTGGTTAATATTTCTTTTTTTAGATTTTGTTTTACTTCAGAATGAGTAAGAGTTTAAATTTGAATTTGTTAATTTCTTATAATTCATATTTTAAGCATGTTTTTCAATGTTTGGTATTTCTAGTCTCGATTTAGAGTTTTTAAGGCACAATAAAAGCTGAAGAAAGTTGTAAAATTGCTAGATATTGTGAGAAAACTTTGAATAATGGGAAAAATCAATAAAAGATATTTAGTGTTTAATATTTTCGAAAACACACAAAATTATATAAATCCAATTCTAGCAACAACCACCAATACATTTCCCTTCAGCTACCATTTGGCCCATTTTGTTCGAATATTATTAGATTACGGAGATAATTTAAATTACATTGAAAGTAATTATTTTAATGGAATGCAGGTTTTAATATAAAATGGTTGTGATTGACAAGTGTTTTAAATTAGTGAAAAAGTTGTTGTAAATATAATATAGTAATAATTGATGTCATGAAAATAAATTAGATTTTCCTACAATACTTTCATTTGCTATTCGTACATTTCACTCAACCACATCTTTTTTTGAATTTTCACTTTTCATCCTTGTCTAATGTGAAAGAACTAAAAAGATAGCGTGTAAATTGGGTTATTAGGAGTGGATCCCACGAGTAAAGTTATGATTGATCCCTTTTTCCTCCACAATCTTTTTACCGTAATGTTAATTTTGCTTAGAAAAATTTTAGGACTTGATAAGTTAAAAAGGTGCTCAATTTTATCCCGTAAACATTATATAGGTGGTGAAAAATATCAATTTTAATGCAAAACTTGAACGTTACTTCAAAACCCAGCAACCTTAGAATTTCAAAGATATTCAGTCAAAGTGGAGGTGCACAAATCGAGAGAAAGAGGAAGAGGCAATTTTGATAGCTGTTTCTTGACATTGGAAGATTCCCCTATAAATGCTTTGTTATATTTTCGTCTTTCTTCTGATCCTGTGATATATTCTACTTTTGAACTCTTAACACTTTTTATTTTAAGTATGAACTTTATCTTTCATAGAGATAGTTTTAATTCCTAAGGTGCAATGTCCTAAGAGTCTTGCTCAATTCCGACCTATTAGTCTTTGTAATTTTCTGTATATAATCATTTCAAAAGTCCTGGTTAATAGGTTGAAGCCCTATCTTTCTTTATTGTCTCTCAAGAGCATAGTGCTTTTATTCATGGGAGGTTTATTCATGATAACTCTGTGGTAGCTCACGAGGTTTTCCATTATTTGAGGGGCAGGAAGAGAGGAAAGAGAGAAGAGTGTGCATTAAAAATAGATATGGTCAAAGCTTATGATAGGGTTGAGTGGAGTTTTCTTGAAAAAATAATGCTTAAAATGGGTTTCTTTGAGAGATGGGTAGCTTGGATTATGGAGTGCATGACTTCTGTCACTTATTGTGTGAATGTCAATGGGATGATTGTTGGCAAGGTGAGACCAATGAGAGGGATTAGACAAGGGGATCCTCTATCTCCTTATCTTTTCATTCTGGTAGCTAAGGCTTTGTCTTTAATGGTGTCTGGTGCTGTGCAAGAGGGGAGGCTAAGAGGGATTAAAATGAGGAGGAATTGTCCTAGTGTTTCCCATTTGTTCTTTGTTGATGATTCCATTTTCTTTTTAAATACTACTTTAGAAAATACAGAGGTGTTGAGAGATATATTGAGGAAATATTGTTCTACTTCTAGTCAAGATGTCAACTTGAACAAAAGCTCAATTTTATTTTGTAGCAATACAATAAGGGAGACCAGGGCCAGCATCTACAGTTGTTTTAGTATTGACCCAACATTGACACTAGGGAAATATTTGGGCTTGCCTACTTAATGGGATAAGTCTAAAGCTGAAGCTCTTGGGTATGTGAAGCACAAAGTGTTATCAAAACTGAAGGGCTGGAAGCAACAACTTCTATCTCCATCAATTAGAGAAGTATTGATTAAAGTAGTAGCTATTGCACTTCTATCTATGTAATGAGCTATTTTAAATTTCCTAAGAAATGGTTTAAAGAAGTTAATGCTGCTATTGCTGCTTACTGGTGGGGTCAGAAAGATGAGGAGAGGAGAATTCATTGGAAGAGCTGGGATGAGTTAACTTATTCAAAGGAGCAAGGAGGAGTGGGTTTTCGAGATTTGGTTGATTTCGACATGGCTCTTTTAACTAAAATGGCTTGGAGAGTTTTCAATAATCCCGAGGCTTTTTGGGTCAAAATTCTTAAAGGATTGTACTTTCTTAGTGATGATTTCTTAAATGCCAAGGGTACCGTGCCTCTTGGTTCTGGAGTATTATTTGGGAAGCAAAATTGGTTTTCTCACAGGGTGCCAGGTGGCAAGTAAGGGATGGTTAAATAGTGGATAGATGGGATGATGCTTGGGTTCCTAGATATATGGATGGAAGACTACATTTGCTAGATGGATGTGGCAAATTAGTTAAGAGTAAGGTTGATCAGTTGATTGATAGAGGAAGAATGGAATGGAAACTTGACAAGGTGAAGGCCCATGTTAGCAAAGAGGGAATTAAGACAATTCAATGCATAACTATTTTGTTGAGACATCGTCCTGATAAATTACTTTGGCCTTTTGAGAAGTCTGGGGAGCTTGCTGTTAGATCAACTTACAATTTTACCTTATCTAACAAGAATAAGATGGTGACTAATAAGGCTTCCTCCTCTACAATGGTTGAACAGAAGACATGGAATGGCATATGGGCTATTAATTGTCCTCCCAAGATTAAAAATTTTCTATGGAGAGTTTGCACTGATCTTGTGGCTACCTTTTCAAATCTAAGAAAAATGAAGGTTTTAAACTGTAGTTGCTGCAGTTGCTATGAAAAATAGGGAACTATAGAGCTTGCTCTGCTTCTTTGTGAATGGACAAGGGGAGTATGGTTTGCAAGCTTGGGTTGTTTCATAAATAAATGTGCTATAAAAAAAAGCCTGCTGAATGGTTGCATAATGGTTTTTGTTGCGAGTGGACTGAAGGGTTAAATAAGCAAGACTGTCTGACAAGAGGTGCTTTTACTCTTTTGCATATTTAGCAGGAAAGAAATATAGCTATGTTTGAGAAGAAACTTCCTAAACCTAATGATGTTTCCAGGAAGATTAGAAGGGATGTTAAGGAGTTTATGCATTTGTCCATGAAGTTTGGAGGTGGAGCAGGGGAGGGGTTTAAGATTCATAAAGATCATGCTCCTTTCTATATGAAGTAAACCTAGTGATGCATGGATCAAAATTAATTCTGATGCAGCTTGTAATAAGAAGTTGGAAGTTACATGTCTGGGGTGTTTGGAAAGGAATTCTGAAGGAAAGCTCATTGATGGAGTGGCAAGGAATATTAATTGTAATAGTACTGATGTTGCTAAAAGTTTAGCTTTGCTGGAAGCTATCCAATTGGCTAAGTCACACAAATGGAGGAGAGTAATCTTTGATGTTGATGCTGAGGTTATCTTCAAGAGCTATCAGATGCAATATGCAATTCCATGGGATATTAAGCCAATTATCGAAGAAATCAGAGGAAGCAGTGTCTTTTTTGAGAAGATGAAGCTGAGTCCTATTCAAAGAAGTGCAAATTGCAGTGTAGATTGGGTTTCCAATTGAACCATGAAGGAGATGTGTCCATTGGATTGGGCCATTGTACCACCATCTCCTTTACTTTCTCTGCTATTGTAATGGTAGCGAGATTAATACTTTTTATGTATCGAACTTTGGTTGATTTGATTATGATGTTTTTCTTCTAGGTGGCTAAAAAAAAGTATAAACTTTATTCTTGGATTCCTAGGAGATCAATAGAATTAGTTTGACTCTTTTGCTCAATGAATTACAAGAATTTCACTAAAAATTAAAACAACCTACACCATTAAATGCCTTAGAGAGTAACATTAAAAATACCAGCTTAGACCTAAATGAAAATGAACCCATCTAATTAAATTTTGAGCTAAGGAATTAATTTTTCTTCTAACCCACACAACATTCCACTACCATAAAGTTTTGACAAATTGTAGAAAGTTCCCAACAATGGTTTTACAATCCCATGGACAAAAGTTCAAACTAAGAAAAATATTAACAATCTATTGTGCATCAATGTAAAAATGAACTTGGTCCATTCCCTAGATCTAGCCACCGAAGAGCTCAACAATGTGGCCTTAGCTTCAACCTGGGAGACGGAGGATAAGTTGCAATTGATTAACCATGACAACACTATCGTGTCATTGTTGAATGCTACCCATCGTGTCATGATTATTTTTACAAGCAGCATCTAAAATGATATTTGTAGCATCCAAGTCCATTGGAGGCTAGAGATCCATCGCAGTATGGCCATAAAACAAGGAGCTTGCTTCCTTAGATTAGTTCTCTTCTACTGCGGTTCATTCCCAAACCATAGGTCTTTTAGATAGGCTCGCTCATGCTCAACAAAAGTTTTAGCTACTTTAACTTAGAAAAAAAAAATTAAGGCATGATCAAAATTATTAAAGAGGATAGAAGGTCTTCCTTTCCATACCATATAACATAAAACAACATCGAAAAGAATAAATCTTTTTCCCTCAAATTTATTCAACTGGAAGCCCATATATGTACAAGTAAAAGAACTTCGAACAATATAGACTTTCCAATACGGTTCCTTCCAAGTAATCTTTGCAAAAGTGAATTTTGCAGAAAGATGGATAAATTCATCAGGTCTTGAAGAGCACAAGGGGCATAATGCTTTTGTGCTAGTGGACCAAGGGAGCCCATCCATTGTAGTCCACCAAGGATGGACTTCAAATTTTTCATAAATTTTCAATTTTCAAAGCCTATTCTAGAAATTTTCTTGGCATTTTCAAACTCTTCAATTCAGATGTTTCAAATAAAAACTTTTAACCAAATGTTTTCCTAAATAATAGAGTCCAAGTGGCTTCATCAACAAACTCATACATGGGAATGTATAGCTTCAGGATGCTACTGATGGTAGCTTGATCAAAATAGGCATCTAATAAACTGATATCCCATTCTTTATCTTCAGGATTAATGAGATTGATGACTTTAAGATGATGTTCAACCCCCAACTCCCTGTTTAAGAACAGGTCTAAATGTTACATTCCCTGGAATCCAAGTGTCATCCATCCCAAATAGCAATGTTATTACCACCACCAATCGTAAAACAAATGGATTAATTGAAAGTATATCTACAAACCTGCAGACTCTTCCAGGCAAATGAAGTTGTTACTAGACTCCTAGTATCTGGTCTGACGAATATTCCATATTTATTAACTGTAACCTTTACAGCTAGGCTTCAAATTTATGGTTAGTTTTCATGCCATTTCTAAAAACACTGTCTTGTTGAAATTTTTAGCCCTCCGAAATCCTAATCCCCGAGAAAATTTGGGTTGACATAATGAATCCCAACTTATAGGAGTATAATAAGAACCTACTGTTTCCAATTTTCCGCAATAGAATTTCCTACAAATTTGATCTACCCGGTTACAAACAGAATTTGGGAGTTTAAAAATAATTACATTTAAAAAAAAAAAGCACGTGGGTTGCTTAATTTCTCAAAAAAAATGAAACTGTTGTAAATTTAAAAAATAAAATCAGATAATTTCATCTTATTCCTAAATTAAGCCAAACTTTTCAAATTTTAAAAACAAAATCACATGGTCTCAATTTAAGCCAAATATTTCATAATTTAAAATTAAAATCACTTTTTTCTTTGTTTTCCTATGAAATCAGTCTTATTTGTTTAACCTTATATTAGATGCTTACTAATATTTTATAACTTTTTTCTTTGTCGTGAGATAAAAGTCTAGTATAACTTTTTTTAAAAAACATATAAAGTTATGTTAATATTTTCTCATAAGAAATATTAATCTTAATTTAAGAGAAAATGATTATGTAAATTTTAAATAAAAATTATACATTTTTATACTGATTATATCAATTTATAAGTACTTGATAAGGAAAAATAAAGTAAAATATGTCATACAAGAATATCACTTTATATTTTAATATAGTAGTCATTTTTTATTTTTCAAATTGGAAGAGTTCAACTTGAAAGGGTAAGGGTTTGCATTTGTTTCTAGCCATAGCTTTAACAATAGAGGACTGTGGTATGATCTAACCGCAGATAAATTGATTACTGCAACTCTTTCGAAAGTAACTCTCCATGTGCCATTAGCTAAGGCTCCATCTAATCTTTATCCATACCTTTTACTCCTCCACGTTTATTTATTACCACTAAAACCTATATCAATTCAACCAGATTAATTTAAAAAAAAAAAACTCCCAGGTAATTTTTGGTAAAGCATGCAAAGGGTCCACTAGGGGTGTTAATAAAATCCAAAAACCCGAACCAAACTATTGAACCGCACCAAACTAAACCACTCAAACTAGTTCACTAATAGCTTAGTGTTTTTTGTTGAGAAGATGTTCGATAAATTACTTAATATAGTTGGTTCGATTAATTTTAGTTAACCAAACCAACTATTTTCTAATTAATAATTAAATAAAATTAAAAGGCACAATTTTAATTTTTACTGGTTTGATCCGGTTAATTTCGAACCTAACCAATTTTGTTTTATCTATTAAATTCTATTTATTTATATAAAAAAACTATTTACAGTTTTGTACTAATTTAGGCAACTTAACTATAAATTGTAAAAAACAGTTAGTTGATCAATCAAATTGTTCGAACCAATTTTAAGTAATTTAATTTTTTTTCTTAAAGTGGTTGCGACTCGGCTCATATGCTGCTGAACTAACCCTTAGGGCCTTACCACCTAACTTTTCATCAGCCTTGAGTTCTTCATTCAAATCTCCTATGATTAGCCAAGGGTCACTAGTTGATTGTGGCATTTGTATAAACTGCAACTAAAACTTCAAGAGAAATACCATTTATATTGTAAAACAGGATGATACACACACAACTGAATTAAGTTCCTACTATGCTGTAAAATAGATATCTCCATTTCCTCATGCCAAATGAGACACAGACTCAGGGTGGCAATTCGTGCCGGATTGGCTTTATTGGACCAGGCCGAGCATGCCCATTAAGGTTATTGTGTCGAGCCATGCCCAATAATAGAGGGGTCCATTAAGCCATGGCTCGACCGGGCACACTCAAATTATTAGGCCATCCAGCCTGCCCAATCAACGCATCATTTACTTAAAGTTTCTCTTACACGAGGACGAGATACTAGTGAAATTTGAGTAAAATAAAAAAATATTTATATGTATGCTTTTAAAACAGAAGGTAAGCGAAGTCCCTTAACCACACATTCGACAACAGATTAGCAAAAAAATGTTTTAGAGTTAATGAATGGAATTGAGATGGCGTTAGGATAGATTTAAAAAAAAAAAAAAAACTTTCTTTTAAATGGGCTAATGGGCCAGCTTGCAGTTATTCCATGGCCCAGCCCGACAAGATAACTTTTTCATCGGACCTGGTACGGCCCAATAAGATTTAGGCCCAATAAGTCTTGGCCCAGGCGTATCCTTATAGGGGAGGGCCATTTGGCTGGGCGGAAAATTGCAAGGCCTAACACAGACAAGCCTCCGCCGGGAAAACCTCTTAATGTACATTTTCTGGCCACGTGTCCAGATCTCTGACGATCTACTTCAGTTTCCGCTAACAAAAAAAGAAATTTCATGTTGGGATTTTGTGGAAACTACGTTTATTTCTTAGAATTGTATTTTATCTCTTTTGCATGATAGTTGTCTCGAATTATTTATAATGCTTTCTTATTTTCAAAAAAATCTTAGAGCCTATCCCACAATAATATAATAAAAAATAATTAATTAAATAATTTTAATTAATAATAATTATGATAATTACTCGTATAATTTAATAATAATTTATTCATTCACCACATTTTAATTAATATATTCTCACCTTACATAGCGAGCTAGAATTACATGAGAATTTCTCCAGATCACGCGATCACCAATTAAAATTAGTGCCAAAGATAGCACCATCACACATTTGAAGAATATATGATCATAACTATATTTAGTTGGGATCACAGTCACGAATGCCCAACTATCAAATTGCCCGAACATCCCATCACAATGTGCATTATACAAGCTACTTTTACAGATATGCACAGATAATGTTATGGTAAGTGCAGTTAGAACAAGCTGATGCCTACATGACGATGCTGCCTGCCTGTCCCAAACTGACACCATACTACAGCCCTCACTTATAGCGACACCAAAAGGTCGAAGACAGAAATAACCGCTATGGAACAGTCAACCTACATATTTAAGAGAGAGCTATAAGCTGAGCTACGAGCAATGCTGAGACTACGATTAGGGAAGGCCTCTAATTCTGCGGAACGATCAGAAATGCGATCTCATCAGCTTTGCCCGGGGCTTCATGTTGATATTATCAAACGGTTTCGCCTGCTCCACTTGGATGTAATCCCTCGTCTTTAAGACCTGTGAAATTGGTGAACTGAGTGCTTTCTCTCTTATCAAGTAAAACAATGAAGAACATGGGTTCCTCAATCAAACTTATGGCACAGACTGACAAAAGAAAATGGAATTGAAACAAAACAAGTTTGGTGAACTTACCAACGATTCAAAGAACATCCTCGATGCTTCCTTACGAGTTTTACCAGCTAACAAGCTGTCCATGGGCAGAACGGACTTCCCACGTACCACCTCCTTGTCAAACAATGTCTGAAGGTAATTTGCAACAGCTCTGAACATGCGAGGAGAACCAGTTAATAAAATGGAGCTCCTAATCAAGAGCATCAAATGCCAGATAGGGAAAATGGTATGGAGAGGCAATAAATCAAACTATGGAAAAACATTGTCAAAATCAACCCATTCTGTAAAACAGTGGCCAAAGAGTGAGGGTGGCATCTACCATCGCAAGGAGATCTTGACAAAACGCAAGAAATATTAGGTACAGTAATGGTGCTTATAAAATGTTGATGATGATGACCATAAAGATTACACAGACCGATTCAGGCACACAGTGAATATCAACTAAAACAACAATAGTGTTTCAATTTTTTGTGTAGGGTGTCTCGAATTTAGAAAAATAAAAAATCAGACGTGATTCAATACAGGAGCCAAAGTCGTATTCCTTGCAGAATACGCACCTTGTGCGTGAGGACCACCCGCTGTTGTCTAGAAGCCGAGAATCCTCAGCATCAGACAGATGCTCATTATCTTCATCTAACTCATCATCGTCCACATTCAGGAATTCTGTTGAACGCAAAAAATGCGAACGTGCATTAAGTCTAAGGAAATGAAACTGAGGGAAGAGAAGTACCACTATGCTCAGAGACATTTAGCTGGGGGGGCATCATGAGTTAAACTCATAGGGCAGAAAAAGAAAATGACAGAAGAAAAACAAACCTGTGTCATTTCCGATAGCTGTATATTCGATATCCTGCACCAGTCAATGAGAAAAGATATCACATGAATACCCTAGGAATTGTCCAGAAAAGTACAATCTTGCAACGTGAATGATCATTTTCCTACATATGGATACTAGTCTTCAAACTGAATCAGTTGTATACCAATGTATAGAAGTCTTTACCTCAAACTACTCACTAGAAATAACTGTATCATGTAAATGTTCGCATATGTAGTTATTAGTGATATTCTAATAGATAAAAGTAAGAAATTGCCACAAGATGAGAAAACAGGCATAATCATGTGTAAATGAACTATAACTACCATAATCCAAGCAGAAAAATGAAGAGCACTTCTGTGGAATTAAGATTTGATTGTTTAAGAAAGCTATGACATGAAGAAGAAAGTTCAAAGGGGAAAGGGAAAAAAGGGCATGTCGAATAACATACATCAGGACCATCTGTGACCTTCATATCCCAGCCTCCCACATCTAGGCATGCACCCTCATTGTCAATCACAGGTGCATAATTTGTATCTCCATGTTCGACAGGGTGCCCAAAGTCATCCTTCAGGAAACTACTGCTTTGGAGGTCAGCCTCATACACAGCGTTGGCACTAGATTTTTCGAATCTCTCAGCATCTTCACTGCCTTCCACCAGCATCAGGCTCTCATGTTCTTCTGGTGCTGCCGATGCTGTTCCACCAGATATGTCCCCGTGATTACTTGGCATAATGCAATTTTCCAATGTAAAATTGGCTTCTGCATCAACGGAACCACCAATTCCTGAATGAAGTCCAGCTTCAGCAACAAAACCGTGAGAACAAGGTTCTGGCACCACATCCACTCCGTCCGTGAGCCCATCGGCTTCAGAAGAATCCTTGCCCAAACTTCGTTCATTCAAAGTATGCTCAGGGGAGAGGTGGGCTGCACCATCATTACCCTCTTTCTCCCTCAAATCTGTCTCAGTTGCTAAGTTGTCTAGCACACTATCCCTATCTTTAGGTATCAAGTTGATTGAGAGTTGTGGGTCAAGCTCAGAAAGAACAGACTGACTTGCTGCAGCAGCACCCTCTTCTCTCCCTTTCCCCACCTCCAGTGAATCTACCAGCACTTCTGACTCAACAATGCAGACATCATTGCCAAACTCTTCATCTTGATTGTTCTGATCTTGTAGAAGAGTCTCAGCAGCCTGGGCATCCCCATCATCCCTAACCAGCAAAGGTCCACTGATTACGTCTTTTTCAATTTCTCCAATGACATCAGACGTGACAGAAGATTCCTTCCTAGCTTCAGCAAGAGCTGCAGCTTTATCAAGTCCACAAATCTCTGTTCTACTTACATCATATGATTCTTTGTGCATATAAAACAATTCTGTTGATAAACCTGCAAGGTTAGATTGTCCAATAAGTTACAGAACCACCTTGAAGAAACTATTCCAAGTGTTCAGGCTAATCAAATCTCCAGTAAACAAAATCGTGACAAGATTGACACGTGGTTGAAATATAGCTGAAATGAATTACTTCACATAAAAAAATGAATTCAGCATAAAATAATAAGTTTTTTGACTGCTACAGTTTATCCACTACAAATATCAGTAACACTGACAAATTGACGTCCTGAACAAAAATTTAGAACGAATTTTAATGATATTGACAACAGCCACATATACGCAATTGCAATAGTTAAAAATCCATTAAATATTTTATCATTTTTATTGAAACTATACTAAACTTTCCAATTAGCTAGATATTTACAGATTGACCAGCACAAACTGCACGAGGAACTAACCAGCAAGTGTTGGTTCACTAAATATTTCGTCTTCCAGGAACTGTCTCTGGATCACTGATATCTCGGACAGAGTACAAGGAGCTTTCTTTCGCATACGACGCAAGTCTTCAGTACTCACCAACTGCTTCTTTATCATACTAAAGAAGAAATACGACCGTGTAAGCAATCTTTATCCTAGTTCTTAGCCTTGTATAAAAATAACAAAGCAAAAGCAGTTGCAAATGCTGGTTTACAGAAAATACATACTCGCCAAGCAAAACCATGGTCTCATCCATAAGCACCTTCCTTTTTGAGGCACCAGCACGCTGTGCAGTCCGAGGACGCTTTGAGGAGATGATTTCAAGTGGCGCTGGAGTTGGCTTCATTTTGAGAACAGAGGATCTTCTTCCAACTTACAAAATATCAGAATAAATCAGTTACTGAAATTATATGATATAGCATCACTTAATAACTTGCACATAGTAAATTGATGCTTCTGACCCATTTAAAAGAATTTGGTGACATACCTAAAATGGAAGATAGCAAATCATCATCATCAGGGATCGACTCTGCTGTTCGCTTGGACTGAGACAACCCAAAGGATTCTAATGAATGCATGGTCGCTGTACTTTCAGTAAGACTACGTTTTCTTCCTGAAATTCGATTTATCCCATCGTCCAAACGTTCCTTATCTGGTGTTGATTCCACAAGCAAATCATTTGGTTTATCAGCACTGACGTCTGATACAGACAGCAATTTTTCTGGGGCAGGCAGGTCCAAGTTAGCTTCATTGTAAAATTGGTCAAGTAATTCTCCAGCATCCGATTGTACTTTTCCAATCAAAGAAGGTTCTACTGTCCTATTCCCATCAACAGTAACTTCAAAAGTATCAGCTGCACTGCATTGCTTATCTCCTTCAAGCAGTGATTTGTCTTGATGGCTAACATTGGAATTGCAAGGCTGAAGGCCCTTCATAAAATTAGATTGCATGTCTTTCTGCAAAACAGAGCTAGTCTCATGGTCCTTTAATTCCTCGTAAACCCCATTGGCCACGTCAGTTGAATGATGTGATTCCAACTGACAGACTACATCTGAAGATTTTTTGGAATCTTCCTTCTCCACTATTCCATCACCCATGGCAGTACATTGTTTTTCTAGTTCAAAAGATACAGGAGAATCTTTGTTTTGTGTTTCAATTTGACTGTCCAAGCACACACTTGTTCCCTCACCCCTATCAATACCATTCTGGATCCCTTCAGTACCTTCTGACACCTCCATGACACCATTCTCACATTGTGATGCAGATAAGATGGGCTTCTCTGTCTCGGGGCAACTGGGGAAGGGCAAAGAACCTTTTGCCGAGACATGATCAACACTCCCTACAGCCAGTTCTGAGTAGCCCTTTGTCTCAGGTTGTTTTACATCCATTTCATCATGAATATTATGAGCTTCAGACTCCAAGTGATCATCAGATACAAGTGCCTCCTGGACACTTGACAAGTTTGCCTCTTCTACTAACATAGGAGTAGCAGGAGCCTCAGCATACTCACTTGACTCAGGCTTTGTATCGAGAACTTCAACCTGCTGCAAAGAACAATACTGCATTTTCAGATTTTACAAACTTGAGCAGCATGTCAAAGAAAGCAAATCAGAAAAATTGAGCTGACTGCCAAGCAATGAACAGATGAGCAACCTGGTATGCCCCGGAATTCTCCAACATGGCTTTCGAACCACCGTTTATACTGCAATCATTATTGTCATCCGCCTCAAAAGGCATCATTGATAGGAGAGATGCCTGAGGCTCATCACTGTCAACAGAGATCAAAGGTTCATGAATATCAAAGAAAATGAACCTCTATAATGTCAGATGAGTATCAAATGAAACATAATTACTACATTGATAATCCTATCTGGAAAACAATGCTATGAAAACCACCACATTTATCAAAATTTCCGAAAGAATAAGATTAAAGGAAAAGAGTGGATGCTCTAGCCACTCTTTATCATATTCTATGGAAAATTAACATATAGAAAGACCATAGCATAAGTCGGAGTAGATGTTATCAATGTTACTTGAAAATTTAAGAAGTGACTATTTGGTCTCCGGAAAGAACAAAGAGGAGTCAAAAATCTTCATAAAGTGATTACAGAAATGACTTACTCAAAAGCTCCAACATTCATCGGAGTGGCGGCCTTCCCCAATAAAGCATCCTGCTGCCATTTGATGTGAAAAGCAAAACTCGAATTGAATATTAAGGTTGATTTTGTCGCAGTGTAGATGAGGAATGACTGGGATATTTCTTGAATGTTTTACAACTAATAATTCCAAAAAAACATTCCCAACATCATATTCAGTCAATTATTGGATTATTTTCTAACCTAAATTATGTACCCGTATCAAATTCTGAGAATTACCTCATTAAAGTCAAGACCTATCTGACACGTGTCACCATCCCCAAAACGCTCTGACATCAACAAAAAATATGGATGTTTAATTACTTTAAATGTGGTTTATGACTATAAGATACTGTACTACTTATCAAAAAAACTATCAGATACTGTATTTGTGAACACACAACAGCGGTACTAACCATCCAGTCCAAACTGTGACGTGGAGTATACAACCCTTTCCATTGTATCTTGAAGCGTAATTTGCTCCTTGGCACTAACATGATGGTCAACATAGTTTCTGCACCAAAGGGACTGTGAGACTCTTCATAGAATATCTGAAATGCAAAATTAGTGATGAACATTAAACTGAATTATCAGTACCAACCCCTGAAATATTTCATTGTCTGGCAGCTCAAAGTCGTCAAGATCAAAGGTCTCCGGCAAAGTTATGGAGTGATATGGAGCAGTTGATTCTTCTGGTGGCAAGTCAACAGCAGCAGAGCGAAAGGCCTGCTTTATCTTAAGCAGAGCCTCACTGCAATCGTCAAACAGGTAATTGACCTTTCTAGAGTATATTCTCACTACCCCAAGCAGGAGATGACTAGATAGACGGAGTGCGATTGGTACTTCAGGGAAGATGATCGAGTCTGATAATATCAGATAGGCAGAGTAAGTCATACAAAAGCTGCCAAAGCCACCAACAAGAAGACAAAACCTCAAGTCGAAAAATTCAAGCACAGAAGAACATATGGTAGCATGGAGTGTTTACCTACGGAGACACCAATATCAGTATCAGCAACCTGATTCTTGCGGAGTTTTCTCTCCAGATGGGCTGCAATCCAGATGGTCCCTAACGGACCTTTCTTGGCCAATATGAACTGAGAATAGAACATCCCTCCCTACTTTTTTCTCTTATCTTTCACCACTTAAAAACCCTAGAAGCAACACACGAGTAACTGAATCGCACCGCTGACTGCAAAAAGCTTCTCCCTTGGCATGATTGGGGAAACCCTAAGAACGAATGGCTTCTATAAACCACAATTCTCAAGCAACCAGAAAACAAAATCGAACAACCTAAACACAGAACTTCCTTGTAGGAGACGTCTGACCGCAAGTCCGAATCAGCAAATTTATCTTCACCAAGAAACCTCCGACTTCGAAATTCCGAATCAGAACAGAGAAGAACAGCAGAGAGAGGGAGGCAGACGAGAACCGAGGCTCCTTAATCAGCTAGCGCGCAGCAGTTTCGACCCCATTCAACGACGTACTCAGAAATGTCTTCAGCTCAGGCACGAGCTGCGGAGTTAACCACTCTTCAACTTCTTGGACTCCATGAACTCAATTAACTTCAGCTGAGCTTCAGAGTGAAGGAAGAGTTGCGACACTTTTCTTACAGCAAACTTCGCATCCTCGGAGGCAGAGAGAGAGAATGAGGCAACAAACAACTGTATCTGTGTCTACTGTAATTGGGAATCTCGAACTCGACCAGATCTCGCTGTTGGCTTTGGGGGTTCGGGTCGGCTGAGGTTGAAAGCCTTGAAATGAACGAAGGGCTGTGGCGTGCTTCGACGGTCAAACCCGTTTGACTTCAATTGCGAGTTCCATTTCCTTTCGGGAGGAAGACACTTTACTCTGTCAACTTTTTACATTTTATCATTTCAATCCTAAATCTTTATTTTTTTTATCATGTAAGTCCGCACTTTTTTGTTTTTTTTTTCATTTTAATCATACCATTTTTAGTTAAAAATGGTATAACAAGTAACTCGAGTACCGACCATTAAAAGGTAATTATGAGGGTATTACGATACCTAAGATATACTCGGGATTATGGGCTGCACTATAACGGATATCTAGCCATACTCAAAGGGTACAGTGATGCAAAAATGAATATATGATATAAAAGACTCAAAATCTACAAGTAGATATATATTCACATTAGAGGGAGCAGTCGTGTCATGGAAGTCCTCAAAACAAACAGAGATAGTCCGATCCACAATGGAATCTGAGTTTATAGTATTAGATAAGTGTAAAGAAGAGGCTGAATGGCTACGCCATTTTTTTGAGGATATCCCAAAATGGGAAAAATCGGTGCCACCAATAGGTATACATTGTGACAGTCAGTCTGCTATTGGAATGGCACAAAGTCAAATGTATAATAATAAGTCTAGACATATACATCGTAGATACAATACCATTAAACAATTATTCTCAACTGGAATTATCACAATTGACTATGTGAAGTCAAATGATAATTTAGAGGATCCGTTAACCAAATGGTTAAACAGAGAACTAGTTGAGAAAATGTCGAAAGGAATGGGACTTAAGCCCATGAAAGAAAAAGTTTTATGAAGGAAAACCCTACCTTGTTGATTGGAGATTCCAAGATCTAGGTTCAAAGGGACAACCTACTCATAAGACTTGATGAAGTCATTGTGGGGGGATTATTCCTCAACCGGTTCCTTGACAAGAAACAGTGGCATTATAAGAATGAGGTTAACATTCTATATGCTTTAATGATTTATAAAAGAGTAAACATAATACTCTTGAAATTATAAATCACCTATGTGATAGAGAAGTGGGGTCGCTTCAAAGGAGAATAGAGGGCTTAATTCTTTAGAAACTCTCACAGAACCAGAAAGGTGCTCATGGCCAAACGAACACAACCGTGAGAACCGAACAGAAGTGTTATAGACTCCTGTGTGAGGTATATGATCAGTTATATGAGAAAGCATGGCAGTTCAAGGACATCGTGTCTACTAGACAGCTAGTAAAGTAAGTGTACCTTTACAAGAGAAGGTTCAAAGGGTTATCCTACCTATCCTATGTAGGGTTCACTTGTTGGAAACCACCACAAAGTTAAAACAAAACAATTTTTATTTATGTGGGGGATTATTGGAAAAATGGCATTGAATTAAATGAGAAATTGTTCTTATGAATTGCAAAATTATATTTGGGTTTAAGTCCAATAGAATGAGAAATTGAAGGGATTTGGATTGGGTCTAAGTCCATGAACTTAATATTTGTAATGTGGGTTGGGTTACGAAGAGCCCAAGTCCACAAAGGCCCAAGTCCACAAGGGCCCACAGTGTGCACAGTGGGAATAGTGAAAACTCAATCCCACACCGACAAGGGATGGTAATTTAAAAGTGTTTATAAGTTAAGAGTGGTCTTATGATGAGTAAACCACTTCAGTTATAACTGACGACTTCCTCGTGGCTCCCACGCTTGCGCTGGAGGTGCAGACGCTACATTTTGCCATTTCTCGGAAAAAAAATCTTTCCCTTCAATAAACCAACCTAGGATTCCCAACTCTTTGGATTCCAGATGGTTTACGACAATAAAAGTCGGATGAAAGGGCGTATTAAGGCACGACATTTAGAGTCAGCCTTGATAAGGGCACTGAATGCCCGATTCGATTGAATTGATGGCGGTTCAGTGCAATTAAGGGTTCTTAATATCCGGTTTAGCCTTTTTAATGGTCGGTTCAGTGTATTTACGGTCGATTTGGGCATTCAATTGTCCGGTTCTCTGTCATTAAGTCAGCAGCCCCCTCCTACACTATAAATAAGACCTTGGTCCTTAGGATCTGCACACCAACACACAAGCTCTCGAGCTCTCACTTCTCCCTCTCTGCATCTGCATCGTTTTTGGTGGTTTCCAGCTTCAGTTCCGATTGGCCTCCAGTTTTGGGTTTCGTGCAGCCTCAAGCTCCACCAGTCGTTGTATCCTGGGAGACTGAAGTCCACGCTTCCTCAGCACGACCACAGAGGACGAATCAGTCTTAAGAAAACTGTGACCGTCACAAGTCTTGACATAATCAGTAACAAATTTTTAAATTTGTCATTTCGTATTTCTGTATTCTTCAGTCTATTATTATTCCTCTTCCTCTTCTGGTATGATTCTTTCTTGCACGACTCTGTGCCTATGGAAAGAAAATCATTTTAATTATAATATTATTTTGTATTGTCGCTATCGAGATTGTTAATTTTACATATTTTGTTTTTACAATATCGAAATTCCCATCTCTTACCTCTATCTTTTTGAAAGGTTACAGATGAGTTATTGAACTCCCTGTTCCCCCAAGGTGTCCTTGAGATGTATGGCAGCAAATGCAACCTCCTCTAAAGTCACTTTATCATCATAATCCCTAAGCATAGCGATAGTCGTTGTTAATGAATTCTAGGCATTTGTAGAAGTAACAGTAAAGAGCTGGTGGATTTTTGACTAACATGTCAAGAAGTCTCCATCAGTCCCCAATTTTAGCATCCACATCATCAGTTTCTTTTTTAAGCTTCTGGAGCATGGCATCTACCTAATCATGACAAAGGAGAAAAGACAATAGTTTGTCGCTGTCAAGTTTCAATAAAAAGTGAACCTTTTTAAAGTTAATTGTACAGTATCCTTCAAACTCTATGGATGAGGAAAAACACCCAAGTTCTTCAAAATAAAGAGAGGTGTCACACACCTGCAACGCTTAAAGGGATGGAGTAGAGAATTTTGACTTGGTAAGTGCAGAATGGAGCTTGTTAGGGAAACCCATCAAAATGGGTTTCCTTAGTCTTTCTAACGAATTTAGAGTACAAAATAACCCAACTACCTACATTTATTCTAGCTCATCAATTATCAATACATTTATTCTAGCTAATCAATTATCAACAGGTGGCATTTCCCTATTGTTTGGGTAACTTCACCAATTAATATATATATAGTCCACTTTTCCTCACTTAAAGGGACGTTTTGTCATCTTTGACTATGGAGAGCACTTGGAGAATAACAATGTGTCCTCTCAATCATTCCTGCCACCCTCAATCCTTCTTGTCATTACGTACTCTAGCCCATGAAGATTGCTTATTCCTCCTCTCCGATCCCTCTCTACTCCATCCCTTTAAGTGTTATAGGTATGCAACATTTCCTCTCCTTATTTTGAAGAGCTCAGGAATTTTCCCTCATTCACATTTTGGCAATGTCGTTGGAAGGGAATGATTGCAAGGGTGACGCACATTTAGGATGGGAACACCTCAAAGAGACATATTTAGTGTACAAAGGGATTCTATCCAAATTCCTATGACTAACTCAACAGGAAAACACACCTTTCCTAACCCTCAATCAAATGCAAGTGGAGGTAACGCTCACGATGTTTAGGTCGTGGCCAATGCACTAGTTGTTGGAACTCCATCCGGTTACTAGATACTCTCACTCCAAGTGAATACATCCTCTCAAGTCCCTCCATCAACTTCTCAAATTCTTCCTTTGGTCCCCTCCTTAGAATCGCAACTATCAACTTCAAGTGTGCAAGTTACTTGCCTTGTGAAAGAGGATTTGGAGAAGTACATTAAGGAGAAATAGAGGAAATTACCTTCCTCTATATTGGGTCTGAAGCTACCTTACTCTGCTCAAGTTGCAATTAATGTGAGCTAAAGTTTAAGCTATTCAATGGGGGGAAAGGGGAATGCAAAGTTTATTTTCCGTATATTTTTAAATTTTTTTTTATTATTTTCCATATATTTTAAAAAAAATTATTTTTATTAGTTTCTATATCTTTAAAAAATTTTATTTCCTATATATTTTAAAATTTTTATTTTTTAAATAATTTTTCTATTTTTTAAAAAAATTTTACCAATTTTTTTTATTATTTCCTATATATTTATTAAATTTTTTATGTTTATTTCATTTAGAATATTATGTGGCATGCCATATCAGCATTTATGCACGTGTGGCATCCACATCAGATGGTCACGTCATTTAACGGCATTAGGCCGAAATTGACGGAATGTATCATTAAGAAATGGTTTCAAAAAGAAACGTACCAAAGTGAAACCAAAAAAAAAGTAATGTGCTAATATGAAACATTTCCAAAAAGTAATGTACCACCCGTACAATTTTCCCTATTATCTTCATTAGCTGCCATGCTCTTTCAGCTGGAAAGGTCGCTACCCACTCTTTTTTGTAAATCAGATTTCTTTTTATTATTTACCTAATGTAAGATTTCATTTCTCGATCTAGTCAATATGGTTTTTAACTCTCGACGTCCGCTCTCACGTAATATGTTCCTACTTGGCATGCCTTTAAACACCGGCCCTCAACAATTGATATCAAGATGGGATTTTTTCTTCCGACCTCGAATGAGGGAGAAAGTCTTAGGCGATGGAAACAAACTACCACAAGGTGGGACTTCTCTTACATTTTCGGACTAACATGCGAGTCAGGTTTTTTCCATACTCGACAAATGACTATGAGTCAAGCATTTTTATTTTCTGATACCATGTAAAATTTTCATTAAGCTTACAAGAGGTTAGGCACATGTCCAGCCAAAAAGTCTAAGTTATTATGATGTGATATCCAATTTTTTTTATTAATAGAATTGAAAGTTGTAATAACTGCTTATTTTAAAAGGTTAACCTTTCAGATAACGATATTGTTTATAAAATATTACTTTAATATTTCCCCTCATATGTGAGTTGAATTAGTTAAATAGGGGTTGTTGAACGTGTAGTAATTGGAACATGCACTCTAATATTATAATAGAATTGGAAATTACTATAACTGTTTGCTCTAAAAGAATATCCTTTTAGATAGCAACATAATTTATTATTTGTTACTTTAAAGGCACGTATTAAGCATTATACAGTATCACGTGAGGGTGGCTATTGAGAATGAATCCCACATCGAATAATAAATAAAAATGATTCTAAGTTATAAGAGAGTGAATATCACTATCTTATTTGCTTGAACTTTTAGCTTTTAGGTTGAATATAGATCTAATCTCTTGTGGGACAGGTGGATATTTCACAAGGTATTAGAGTAAATCTTGGGAGTTCACAGCATGTCAGGCCCGAGTGTGAAACTCATAGCCTATTAATCCCTAGACAGGAAGAAAAAGACCCAGTTCGAGATCAGTTATTGAGGACGGTATTGATAATGAATCCCACATTAGACACTAAATAAAAACAATCTTGGTTTAAGAGAGAGTAGGTATCATCAACACATCAGTTTAAGTTTTTTAGTTGGACATTGATTCAACTTCTTGTAGGCCATGTGAAAATTTCACATGGTATCTTATCCAACGTTGTAGGCTCACGTTAAGCAACGCCCAAATGTGGAACTAATGACCCGTTAATCTCAAGACCAGAAGAAAAATATTCAACTTGTGGTCAATTATTGAGAACGGGTGTTTAAAGACATACGTGAAATGTGAACATATTGCTATGTGAAGGCAGATATTGAGATTGTATTCCATATAAGACAATAAATAAAAACGATCATACTTTATAAAAGAGTGGATACCACCATTCTACCAACTTGTACTTTTGGGTTGGACATGTGCTAAACTTCTTATGGGTCAAGTAGATATTTCACACTTATAAAACCAAGTTTTTCTAGTCCAGTCGATGTAGAATTTAACTCTCAACAATATTTTAAATGTTTAGATCTCTGCTCAACCTTCATCTTTTCCTTTTTTGAGGCAAATGATCCCAATTTTATGAGGCATTCTTCCACAATTACAACGGATTTAGCATGACAAAAAAAATGTCAAGTTGGAACTATGAAGCAAAATCTCGATGATGTGGTAGTACTCAGCAAGAACTTGACTTGTTTGATAGAAATCCTTATTCGACTCCCATATGCCAATTGTCTATTCTCAATGACACAAGGACCCATCATTCCTGGGCGACAGATATGACTTGTTTTCCTACGTTTTTACCAGAAAGAAGGCCGATGAATGCAGCAGGAGCGCTCTCCAGTCCCTCACTGAGGTCCTCGATGTAAGTGATGTTTCCTCGGCGGTAATGGTCCACAACGTGCTCTATAAATCGTGGGAACAGGTGCAAGTAGTCACTCTGTAGGAAGCCTTGCATTCTCACACGCTTGAATATAAGGTTGTATAGGTTGTTGACACCCCGAGGATCGGACTGGGCATGCTGTGATACCATTCCACATACTGCTATTCTCCCATTCACCCGCATGTTGAGCAGTGCGGCGTCGAGCATGTCTCCCCCGACATTGTCGAAGTATATGTCGATCCCTTGAGGAAAGTACCTACTTGAAAGTTGGGGTTTACACGTGTTAAATCCTACATCAATAAGGTTAAAGAGTGATGTTGAACTTCTAAGAGTACTGAATACCACCACCTAACAGTTTAAACTTTTAGATCGAAATAGATTCAGCCTCCTGTAAGGTCTGCTAATAATATAGTATCTGACCGCATTGACCACGAAAAGTGACCCCACCTATGCCCGACTAAGGGTTCTTTAACTGAAGTCGATGCTCCAGTCAATAATTTAACAATGCTCGTGTGCTCATGATAATTTGCAGCAACAGAGGAGGATAAGTCATATAGTTTCTTGCCGCGAATTACTTTTTCAGAGCTGCATCTAGGTCGGGCTCTTCTTTGTAGTTGAAAGCTTCATCGAATTTGAGCTTATTCTTCAACAAATGAACCTTAAAAGAATGCGTCAAAAAGAATTGTCAGAACTCTGTGAGTTTAATCAACAACAGTGCATAAAGTTCTTGGGGTGAAAGGATACTTAAAAAGAGCAAGAAAGTTGGACCTTCTGACTGGACCCGGCACTGCCGACTACATAGCAACCATGCAACTTGGCAAATTGGCCGACGAGCTGGCCGACTGCTCCAGCAGCCGCCGAGATGAGAACTGTTTCCCCCTTCTTCGGAGAGCACACCTCGTAGAATCCAGCATATGCAGTGAATCCTGGCATCCCTGCAGACGAGATACAGCAAAGATTAAATTGTAATAAAAAGATAACAATGTATAAGAAAAATTCTATACTGTCACCCTCACCTTAACTATTCATGGGAATATAAATCCAACCTCTTACAAATTTCGTAAGTATTTGACATAATTTAACTATGTGGGCTAGAGCTTGTGGCCAATAAACCCAAAATCGGAAGAAAAATGTTCGGCTAAAACATGGCATGAATAGAATTGTTGATAATTGAAAGAATCGAGAATTGACACGCGCTTGCGTTAGTGAGAAACTATCGGACATGGGTCTGTGTTTATGTAAAAAAATTACCGTAATCATGCATCCATATATTATATTATTATTAGTGTGTCTTATACGGGGTTAGAATAGTTTCTATCAAAAAGCATAAACTATAGTGGTACGCATTTAACTTAGTGTTTATTTTTTTTTTTGGCCAATGTGGGTTTAATAGATGCCGATTTATAAGCTTAAGTTTCAGGTGAATATGGACACTATGCTGTTATGGACCTAGTGGGAGCGGTGAATATTTTACAACGGGCAGTCAGGCCTCGAAATGTTCGACCGTGCGATACAGTAACCCACAAAAGATAAGAAATCGCAGAAGGGGAAGCGAATGGATGGCTGATACCTAGGAGGCCGAGATGGTAGGACAGGGGGATGTTGAGATTTGGGTCGATCTTCCTCAGCTGCTCGTGATTACGAATCAGGCTGTACTCCTCCCACCGGGTCATCCCAGAAATCAGATCATCGGGCTTGAATTCCGGGTCATCGGAGTCGATAACTCTGGCCACGCCGAATCCTTCAATTGGCTGCAAGAGAATGAGAGCAAAACAGCAGGTAAGGCAACACACCCGTGTCAGACAAAGAGGACGGAATCGGAATCGGAGGAGGAACGACGGCGGTGACGCCGCTACCTGGCCAGGGACGAACGGCGGGATGTAGGAGCCGTAGTACTGGCGCATACGGCGGAGCATGTAGGGATCGCAAGAGAGGAAGAGGTTCTTGACGAGGAAGGCGGAGGAGCCTTTCGGGGCGGCGAGGCTGCTGAGGCTGCTCTGCTTCAGCTCCATATCGGACTCCTTCGGCGTCCCCTCCACGTATCCCTTCAGCACCACCTGCTTGTTCGTCACGATCGCCATCTCTTCTCTGCGTCGACGCTCTCTCAATCTCCTCTCTCTATCTACCCCTCTGCTCAGCCTACTGACAGAGGAATGGCGCCAGCGGTAGTATTATTTATTCGACTGTTGGGAGCTTCCACAACCCCAAGACCCAGCTGCCCATCCGAACTTGTAAGTTAAATAAATAAATAAAATAGAAAAATAGAAAAATCAACAAAGAACGATTCGAAAAAAACCGAGCTTTTGTGATTTTATATAAAATTCGATTGGTTTTGAGGTTAAGAAAAACCGATTCGGGAAAGTCGGGATCTAGCCTGAAGAGCTAGATGATGGGATCTGATATCGACCAAAATTATATAAAAATAGAATATCGAGTAATTATACTTGAACTTTGATCCGTATTTTATTATTTAAGTTATTCACAGGGTAAAATATTTACGTTTAATCATTTTTATTTATATAATAAATCATATTTTTATTTTATATTTAATTTAATATTTTTATTAGAAATCGAGGCTCCAAAAAATTGAATTGCTAACGATTAATTTTTCATTACATTGAATAATTCTCAATATATTTTTAAATATTTCAGAAACTTGACTCGAAATATTCTGCCCCAGCCATTAAAAAAAACACACATACACAGCTACCCATCATTGGTCTAATGGCACCGGAGGCTCCTACCTTCCCCTTGAAATATGCCTGGATACGTTGTCGTTTCTAGAACTCCATTCACTTCCCTCCTCCCTCCGCTTGTCAGAAAGGGTATAATAGAATCATTACATGATAGTAATTATAAAATAATATCAATTAAAAAATTTTATTTATTTTAAAGTACTATTAAAAATTTTAAAAAGTAATAAAATTTATTAAATATATATTAGTACAATGTAAAAAAATTAATATAGAATAAGGAGAGTAGAATAAATATTAAAGATATTGACAAAGATAAATGAATTCATTATAATTTCAGAATACGAGAGTCTATTATTGTTAGAGAGACAATCCTCCTATTTATACGCTCAGAAAATCAAATAATTTTGAGAAAATAATTCAGAATATCGAGATGATATATAAATTTGATATCGTAAAATTCTATATATAATAACTAACCTACTTGACTGGTACAATCTTATTTTCAAATACTTATTTTCATAAATAACCATAATATCTCTAACACTTCAAGATGGGCATGTAATGCAGTTAATGCTCATCTAGCATAATAAAATTCAAGTTTGAAATTTAATCGAGTTTGAAAATGACGACATGATTTCTTGGTGCAAAATTAGTAGAAAAATCGACTTGAGTATCTTGATTTTAGAGGTTGAAAAACAATCGTAACTTGTGGTTTCTTACCTTCAGTGGCTGAACAAATTGGCTGGAGACTTCGCCGGAGGACACACTGAGCTTTTTTTCACTTCAAATTTTGTATTTTCTCCAAACTTCCTCCGTTCACCTATGCTTGGATTAGAGATAAAGAGAGGGGACAGAAATCGAAGGAAAAGCCTCCCCTTATATAGTGGCTTAATTTTAAAGGAGGGAAAAGGTAACTAAAATAGATAAGTTGAAATTGTACGGTAAGATTATCGGGTTCGAGTCTTATGAAAGGATATAATTTATCTTACGAGAGTTTTACCCTCTAATAGACCCACCTGACTCGAACTATATTAGTTAGGGCCCATCAAATTTTTTTATACTAATAATTCAAATCGAGGAAAAAAAAACAGGAAAAAGATAATATTCTCTTGCAATCTACCAAACAAGTCTCCAAGTGGGAAGCTAGCAATGGAGGAGGTTTCCAGTGTCATAATATCATCACGTCGCAGTTTTTATACGATAATATCAATTGGCGGGTTTCATTTATTTTTTACTGCTATTTTGATAAAATCTGAAATGCAACCATAAAATTAATTAAATTATAATACCACTAAGTATTGACGCGCAATCGTACTGTTTCATAAAGTACTTTTGCCTCGAGGTAGTCCCCTGGAGATAACTTCTGGATCCTCCCATTCCTTACTGCTGCACTTACTAATATCTAATGGGTAGGCAGCTGCACCTACCCTCTCTTAAAACCAAACCCCTTACCAACACTACAAAAGTTCTGGAAGTTTTCGTTCTGTTAGCCTTGGGGGAATCACTTACAGATCCTTCCAACTTGCTATATTTCCCTTTTTCCTGGAGAGGCGATCGATTCTAAAAGTTTGGAATGAATGTACCGAAAAAAAAAAAAAAAAGGAAAGGAAAACCGTAACACATAGGGATGGCAACTTGATCTAAACTCGCGAGACCCGACTAGACCCACTCCACGCCAGTACATGGATCAGGGCGAGTCTAAATCTGTTTTCTAACCCAACTCATTCCATCGCTTTATATTATATTATATTTTAAAAATTAATTTTATTCGATTTAGAAGTGTTTTTATTGGAATAAATTGAACATCAATAGTTATATATTATTGAAACTGTGTGAATTTTAATTGAAAATTTACTTAACCACAATGTTTTAAATATGCAAATTTGTGCCATAATTTAAATTATATTTTATATAAATTTTTTTTTGGGGTTAATCAGGTTGATCCATTGCAGTAAAACATGTAACTTCAGTCCAAGGTACTTAATCAGGTTAGCCTGTGTTATTTTACATACAGACAAACGGCCACACAAATGAGAAGTTATTTTGCAAAAAGAGTGGCACCGTGCTGTCGTGGCGGCAGATATGCAATGTCATGAATAGTAGATATTTCGTGGGGCTAAGAAACAACCAAGTTTCATCGGATTGACGTGAATCTATTACTCAGTGTATTTGATCAAGTGTTTTTTTAGCTCGGTAGAAAAGGATAGCAGAAGTAGTAGTAACCACGTAATCCTCATGTTAGTGTTGTTAGTCGGTTCGAGTCGAGCCGGTTCATGAACCGGCTAGACCGAGCCCAAACCGAATAGGAATGCAAATGGTCCGGACCTGTCAGGTCAACAATTTAGGTCCAAATGAATCAGCCCGGAACTAGTAGATAAAAGGTTCGCTCCCAGTCTGGTCCGGGCTGAATCAGTCAAATTTCTTTTTCAATTTTTTTTTTACTTTTTTTTAATTCTTAGGGTATTATTTAGGATTTTAAGATATTTTTAGGATTTTGTGTACAATTTTAAAATAAAAAGGAAAGATTTCATTATTAAGATTCGAGCTCTTGTCTCCTACTTGAAAGTCAAGAACCTTAACCAACTAAACTACATCATATTTTACTTATATTTTTACATTCAATATTATATAACTAATTTAATTAGCGTATGTTTGATTTATACTATTTTGAAATAAACATGAATTACTTATTTTTAAATTAAATTAAAAGATATGGACACTTTGATTAGAGTGAGTTATGTTGGTGGATATGTGGGACATTTATAGTATTTTTAGATATGATATAAATTATATGAAAGTAAAAAAATGAAAGTAAAGTTTTTTTATTTTAAGGCAACGTTGCTATGTTATGTGTTTTTTATTTCGTGAGGGGGTGGGGGGAGGGATGTCACGAGGGGCAGGCAGCCAACGGCCATGGCAATGGAAAAAAAAAAAACAGAGAGAGGTGTTTTTTTGTTTGGTTAGTGGGGGTGGTTGGCAGGGCAGGGCGGCCCGGCAGGACATGGGTGCCGGGTGGCAGCTGGCGGGCAGTGGACCAGTGATAACTCGGTGGAAAAAAAAAAGGGGGAACCGGTCCAGGATGGTTCGGTTCCCATTTTTCGGGCCAAGTTTGCTGACCCAAACCGTAACCGAGCCTTAACCCGTAGGGGGTCGGGTTGGTTACAGTTCGTGACCGGTCCGCGCCTGTTCACAGTTCATGCGGTTCCGATTCCTGGCCGAACCTGCCTGATTAACAGCACTACTGCTGTATAATATTTGAGCTTTGTTGTTCAACAGTGGACATGTCAGATGAATAGAACAACCAATCCTAACATCGACCACGTCAACGCAGCACTACTAATATCTAGTATAGTTCAAGAAATTGATGTCCGTTAAGTAACTAGTACCAAAGCCTTTTTAACAATTTTACTTGGAATTAGTAGTGCTATTAACAACACTACTGCAGTGTTGTTTGCATCACAAAACCAAAGTCTGTCTCACCTCTTGCCGCCGCAACACGAAGATTCCCTGAGAAATATGTAATAATAATGTAACTACTATATATACACACACACATTATCACCAAGGATAGTAATCTAATAGTTTAAAACTCACTCTCATTCAATTTGATAAAGTCGAGATTATATATTCGAGTTTCACTCTAAATAATATTATCAAAAGATACTCTTGAACTTATATCTTAAACAACATATTCTTCTCAAATTATATTAGTCTTTTGATAGAGCTATATTGATGCGTTAACATTAGCACCGATTGTTCAGTTCATTTGATATATTCGTTATTGAATATGAAAGTCTGAATATTACGTAGTACGGTGACCGAGTTACCACTACTACTATCATCCTTTTACTGTTAAAAAATTATTTTTTTGATAAAGTACATGTGTGAGTAATCCCACCAAGAGCTACGCGCTCAAGAGGGATTCGAACTTTCGACCTCGTGAATATCCACACAAGTCGTGCTCAGTTCTTATTCACTTGAGCTAACTCTTGGAGTTAAAAACTATTATATGTTTACATAAATGTTTTTTTGAATTTTTTTGCACAACAAACAGGTGTTACCATCCGTCCAAATTCTATGTTAATTATAACATCACATCGCGTGAATATAAATACTTCAGCACCATTCTGGAAAGAGGTGAGATGTGATTTTATGGACTACTTTTACAAAGTGATATTTGTCTAAAAGCTACGAATTATTACTGAATTCACTGTTTTGTCATGAAATATTCTTTACCTAGAAATTTACGAATCATGTTCTGTCTCTCCCATCCACCACTGCACTAGTTATGACCATCAATTGCTAACATTTAAATATTACTTTTACCGATAGTGCAATTTTACTGATGTGTCTGATGCCGCTTTAGGTGCTGTAAGCAAAATTAACGGTGCACGTAAGCAATTAGTGATTAAAATTAATGCGATAGTAGAGAGGGAAAGACACGGTACAGTTTGTGATTTTCTAGATAAAACTATCAGCTCTCATTTATTATGAAAATTTTGTATATTATTCTTTCACTTAATGTATTGCTATGCATTGAAGCCCGAAAATATTGCTCCCATGACGTTTGGTTTTTTATTAACTAAAATGGTTCTTGGTATATTTTATATAGTGAGAAAAGCTATCGGAACCAAAGTGGATTAGTTCAAGTAGTGAAACGCATCTTTCTCTAAAACAAGTTTTCGAATTCGAGTATTATGAATGGAAAGAATTCACATTGGAAGAGTTTTACTAGCCCTCACAGCTTAAACTGGAGAAGTCATGACCCGCTGGGTCTCTGGATACCAGTAGTTCAGATAAAAAAAAAAAGCTATCGGAAAAATTTAGGGGTAGGATATTCTTAGAAAAAATCCGATCAAACCAATTTTCCTACCAGGAACCCTACAATTTTTTATGTTACATGTATTCCACATTGTATGCATCATTGAATTTAGGAATCAAACTATATCTGGAACATGTAGAATACATATTATATATCTTGTTGGAATCCATTACTTTTCGAGCATATGGTCATTTCAACAATTTTGTAAGTTCAATTTCAACTAAGAAATTGAGTGTAGTTCTAATGGGTTGAAGTAGCACAGCTCTCTTCTAACCTTACTCAAATCGTGGTAATTTATAACCATTTATAAAAAATAGTACTTAATTATGTTATTTTATCATATTACACTTCCTTTATTTTAAAAGAACTTTTTATTCAAAATATTCCCTCCCTCTTATCCCCTCTCCCCACTTGTCTCGTCTCGTCTCGTCTCGTCTCCCTCTCATTCCGCTCATCTCTCTCCCCCTTCGATATCTCAATGATTCTCACGAGACCTATTGATATGATACCAGGACACATTTCTTTGCCTACTCCCTTACTTTTCATTCTCCCTTCCCTCTCAAAATTTCAGATCTTTCTGCTCTTTGCCTCCCTCCCTTCTTCATGGCTCATTCTCTCTTGTCTCCTTTTACTTCATCATCTCTCTCGTTCTCTCTCACTAAAAATTTGGACAACTATTGAGACCTGTTATTTCAGTATCAAAACCTAAGTACAACGTACAGACACCTATTAAATCTAAACATGTGTTTGAAAAGTTGAACACTACCATGACTTATTTATAAAATAACGAGACGTATATATCACGTACCAGGACGTATTAAAGTTTACGACATATGTTTACAAGTCTGGACATATCTTTCTATGCACCTAAAAGTATCTACCATCTATTCTTTTACATTTATTTTTCTCATACTCTCTCTCTAACCCTTTTATTATTACTCAATTTTTCATAAATTTATTACTTGTTTTTCATATTTCATTATCAAAAAGATTACATATTTTGAAATCAATTGAATTAAATTTTTGTTTCATTATTTATTATATCTTCACTTTTTTCGTTATGGAGCTTGAGGGAACGGTCACATGGCAAGTCCCAAACTTCTTTTGGCTTCGTGTTTGCTTGGAACTACAATAGCGTCATGAGCTCCCCCTTTATCCCATAACATAGTGATGGAGATGACCTTCCCGTATTTGTTTAATCTCCCTCTTCAGAAAATATTACAGTCCTCAGTATCATGACTCGGTGTTGCATGGCACTTGGAGTACTTGTCAGTACATGACCCAAGAGATGCTTTCTTTGTTGTTCACTTAGTAGAAGTTAATTCTTTCATTGCATTTTTGTTAAAATAATAGAACGAGGTACTGTTAGCGGTGTAAACTGCTGTTCTTTTCCATCTTTTGGATTTTTCTTGGGCCTTTGAGACACTGGACTTTGCCTCTCCTTTTGTTGGCCTTCGTCACCCCTTGATATCTTCCATACTTGGACTATTTGCTAGTTATACAGCGCTGGACTCTTGCTACCAAATTGGGGAATGTCGTAGGAGGGTGGTCGATGATAAATTTGTTCAGTAGTTCTTCATCTTCAATCCTCGCTGGAAGGCAACTATCTTCTCTCTTTGGCTTAATTGCTCCATTTCTGTGAAGCCTTTCAGAAATCGCCCATAGCAATGGCGAAGTGTCTCTCCTTCCTTTTGGTCCATAACGAAAATCTTCCTTGCATCTTTTTGACACGGTATGATCCAAGAAATCTCTCCAGGAATTTTTCTTTTAATTGTTTGAAACTTTAAATCAAGCTAGTTTCAAAGGAGTGGAAACAGTCTGATGCAATGCTTGACAATATTGTTGGAAAAACAAGCATTAAATCTCTTCGATGGATCAAGTCCCAAGTAGCAAAGTTATGTGTTTTCTAGGGTCCGATTTTTCATCATAGGATGACATTTAAGGGATTATGAATTTAAGTGGGAGGGTCATCAATAGAATATTTTTTGCAAGAGGATTAGTGATGTTTTCTTCCCACAAAGGCAACCTGTATTTCTTTTTGGTCGTCACCTCTATGGCCCTGGACACCTGTTCAATGACCATTTTTCGGACAACTTTTGTGGAGAAGAATGCTGGGTCCGACATTTGCCTTACAATTAAGGGTGTCTCCCCTAAGTTCATTTGCACCTATAGAGGTTTTCCTTCCGGTTCGTAGTTTGAGTGTGGGACTCGACCTTATCCTCTGCCAGTGCGATATTGTGACTCTTCATGAACTACTTGCTGAATCCGGTTACCCTTTCTGAGATCGGCGATTCTACTACCTATTTCAGTTCATTAAAGAGGCTGTCGACCAGATCTGCAGGGGTCCTTGTGGGCGAGCTCCTTCTTGCGTTCCTTCACGTGATGCTAGAACATTTTGGGGGAAGTTCTTCCGCTTCACCTGATGATTCTTGTGGCTGCTCCGGGTGTCCTCGCTTGCTTTCGTTGTCCACCTGCTTCACGTACGAGCTTTGGCCTTTGTTCAGAGTGATCATAGATAGTGTCAATATTATGGTTATGGAAGATATTAAAAAGTATCCTTCATTATGATTGTCTTCTACCCTTTTATACTCAATGCCTCGTGCTAACTACCCTCAACAGCTAGTTGTCAAACATGAGGCCTCTCACCATGAGCTTCCTTTGGGCTTTCTCCTTTCTGGACCCATGTTGCACGAGCTGGGAACCATTCACCCTATAACCTCTTTATTCATCTTTTTTTTGGTTATCCTCTCTTAAATTCATGTGCTCCTTTCAAATCCAAAAATATTTTAGTTTTTGATAGAGCGACAGTGCTTCAGCAGATTGCCATGGAGGCAATGATCTCAGGAGCTCCAAAGTTCAGAGCTTGCATTGCTGAGGACTAGCAAAGGAGCCCATTGGAGCTTTTGAGTAGAACTGGTTCATTAGTCTAAATAATTTATGGACCCATATTTCAAGCCGCAATACCTTAAAAAGGCAAGGTCACATATTCTTAAGGCCTTAAAAGGACGAGGAAAAGATAAATACATTTTATATAGCAATATTGCTCTTAATATGATTTTAATATGAAAACGCACACCTCTTTAATTATTTTCCTTTTTTTATCTCTAAAGTCATCCATATCATGGAAGAAAGCTGGTTTTAGTCCTCGACATTGGACCATACTCATATTTGACCTAAACATTTTTTTATGTTAATCCTAAACATTTTAAATATCGTTCAAGTTTAGTTCTTTATATTAAATTTAATATTAAAGAGATTATTTATTTTTTATAATAAAACATTTATTTTTAACTAGAAATTCTCTTGACAATTATAAAAATTAAGAAACTCCCGATATGAAATGAGAGAGGCCAATGAAAACCCAACTCTAAAATGTTCTTCATAAGATTATCAATAGTTTTCAGGTATTGTCAGTAATCTAACAGTGATTGTGGAAGGCAAACTTCAACTTCTTTTTAGTTGAGACTTTCCTTGTAATTTTAAATTTTTAATTAAAATATATTCTTAACATTAAAAAGTCAAAATCATATTTTTAATATTAAAAGTAATGTAAAAGACTAAAACTGAATAATACCCAAAACATTAAGGACTGAAACGGACCTGAAAAAAGATTTAGGCAAAATATGAAAATAGTCCAAAAGATTTAGGACCGAAATCAACATTTTCCTAATATAATCTACAATCTAAAAATAGACGAAAAAGTTGGCTTAGACAAGCATGAGTTGGACCCATAAAGTTGCATTTACATCCCGAGTATAAATGCATAATAATACATTCATGTCCCACAGTATAAATACGTAGTATTTTTTTTGGCAAAAATTATAAGTGGTTTTCAACTGAATATGTTTTCATTTTTAAATATGTGCTAGCAGACGAAGTAATACTCCTTTTATCTTCGTAACCTTTCCCTTTTTTGCTCTCCATTCCTCCTCCTCCTCCTTCTTTACGAGGAGTTTGTTCACACCTCATAAACTCGTGAATTCAGATAAATTCATGTGAAAGGCATATGCATGAGTGCTCTTACCAATGACCACATGCACATAGGAAAAAAGCAGAACTCCCGATCTCGTGGATATTTTCAAGAAGCGAAAACACATCCTATCTACTTAAACTGATGTTTTCCGCTTTCCCTTTCATTGGAGCCCACTGCATATGATACATAATATTGTCTAGAGAGGTAGTTGCGTATTTAAATCTATCATGTCCAGCCATCATGTTTCAATTATTGTTCTCGGGTCGCTCTCGCGCTCGGGATGTCATTGATGGGGAACGATTATTGATCTGATGTGAACTCTTAACATGCCAAATTATGCCGTGCGGAAGCTCTATCGGACCACTTCTGATTAGCTTCATACCGGATAAGAACGATGGATGTCACGATCGGGTGGAGCGACCCACCAGGGATGTGGAATCTGTGGATGAAGTTTATGGGAGAGAGATATACCGCACTGATAGTTATTATATTAAAAAAGACATGTACACATACGCTAGGCACGGAGCCATGCTACGTATTGAAAGAAAATAAAAATAAACAAATTAAAATACTTGGATGAATCCTTATAATTAAAGCGTTTATTTGTAACTTATTATAATTTGATTTACTTAAAATTCGTTAACTTATAATACTAAGCAGAGTATTTTAAGTTGTAATTAGCATACTATGTCAATTTTATTTTTCAATTTTATAATTTCGATTCATTCGTTCAAAAAATATGAAAGATTGTTGTTGCTAAAATTGTAGATATTTAGTAATACAGAATGAGATGGGAGAATATAAATAATTGACAGAAGATTTTTCTATTAAGATCGTAGATATGAGGTGACAGAAAAATGATTGAAATTATTATCCTACCCTGAATATTAAAATCAGATACATATCATAAATTTTAGTACGCAAATGACAAAATAGAAAATACCAAAACTCACAAATGTTTGCATAAAATAGTACCAGAGACGGACTCATGCTATGTATGAAAACAAATAAAAATGAATAAATATCAAATACTTGGATGGATCCATGCAATTAGACCATTTATTTATAATTTATTATAATTTAATTTATTTAAATTTGTTAACAATAATAAGTAGAGTATTTCAGTTGTTATTAATATGCTATGTCAATTTTTCCCTATAATTTTAAAATTTTAAATTCTTCATCGAAAAGGTCAGACAAATTTTTGTTACTAAAATCGTAAATATGGAGTAGAGTAGAAGAATCTGAACACTTAATAAAAATTTATTATTATTATAATCATAGATATGAAGTGAGAGAAAAATTATTCAAATTATTATTTTATCTTTAATCTGGAAATCATATGTAAGTTGTAAATTTTAATATGTAAATTAAACTAAGGACAATAAAAAAAAAAGACACCGAACCTCATAAATATTGTCATATAATCGTATAAGATACGATAGTCTATAGGCTTTTTTTTTCCCTTTGAAGTTGCATCAAAAATTAATATTTTCCAGATTTATTCCATTTCCATTTATTATTGTGTGTATAGTTCCTTATCTTTTTTTTGATAACCGAGGTATCCGAGCGCCTTCCGGGCCCGACTAGCGGTGGTTGCGACACATCCTCCTCGGGACACACGCAATAGCCCGCAAACCACGTGTGCCGGGTAAGTCAGGCGAACCTGACGGGCTCAAGAGGGCTGAAAGCCCCCACCAACGGAGAAGTGCCCCTCCTGGGGCTTCAACGGAGAAGTGCCCCTCCTGGGGCTTGAACTTGGGAGCTCTGGGTGAGCTCCCCAGTCCCCCACCAGTGGGGCTACTGCCCCGTTGGCTGTATAGTTCCTTATCATTTTTCATTTTAAACCAGAAAAAAGAAGTGTGTGGTGGCTTATCTATTTTGATCGGATAAGCGTATGGATACTTATCTCTTCGATCTAGTCACGGCTATTGTCAATCGAGGTCGGCTCTATATGTATGCCCTTATCCTTTTATAGCGTATCTCGGTTTCATGTCGATTATTCGTTTTGCATTATTTGCTTTTTTTTTTCTTTTGTATAATTCATTCGATACTTGAAAACCTAATTCACCCTAATTAATACAAATTTGAGTCAGGTCGAGTGATTAAAGTGTAAAACTTTCTCAATCGTGAATTTTTTATTCACATGACTCAAACCCGAGCGAGGACCTTACTTAAGGAAGGTAGATGTCGAACTATTTCAGTCAACCCGTATCTGTCATTTTGCATCATTTTTGGTGTGATGTGTTGTTGTCCCCCTGTGATGGACGAATGAGTGTCGTTATATAATTCACGTAGAGAATATGCTCTCGTGCACGCAACATTTTGAGAGATTAGACACAACATCTCAATTGAGCAATCAAGGTTGCTGCTTTTGCTTAAAAATAAATTTTAGACACAAGTTAAGAGGTGAAGTTAGATAAAAGGGAAAAAAAAAGAGGTAAAATGACTAAATTTTTTTTTTAATTTTTTGATGGACAAAGAAGGACAAAAATTTGTAAAGATAGAATAAAGATGGGATTAAAGGGGCATGAGAAGTCTGAGATCGAATCCAGGATATCTAAACCACAGGTTAAGTGTAGTATCAACTGTGTTAAACACTATTTCTCCTTTTTTGAATCTTTTGAATTTAGAATTATGGTTGAAAGATCATTAAAAAAAATGGAACATTGGGATGGGTTGGTTAAATTGGATCGTTTATTTATGATGTAATGCAATTACATTCATTCGAATTTGTTAACTTACAGTATTAGATAGATAATTTTTAATTGTCATTAAAACTACTTCAGTTTACCTTTTTCAAGTTTAAAATTTCAAATCATTCATTCGAAAAATATAACAGATTTTTGTTGCTAAAATTATAAATATCGAATAAGAACGAAGAATTTGGATAGTTAATGTAAGATTTTTACTGTTAAGATTATAAATACAGAGAGAGAAAGGAAAATGATTAAAATTACTATTTTACCTTAAGTTAGATAATTTTATAAAGTATATGCATATCATAGATTTTATTATGCGAATTAGATTACAGACAAATATGAAAAAAGAAAAAGATATCAAATTTCTTAAACGTTTGCATATAATAGCATAGATAGATAAAGGGCGTTTGATTTGAGTATTTTTAGATTATGCAAAAGTTAAATTACATGAAAAATTATTATTTTATATTAAATGTATGTTATAATATGATATTATTATATTTGATAATTTTTTAGATTTGTGAAAAGGTATTGGAAATATATTATTATAATATTTTATGTAATAGATATTGAATTTGATCTCATAAAAATACCCCTACTCTTCTCTTTATAGCTGAACACGTTCTCATTATAAAAGGGCAAAAAGGTGTCTTTCGCAAGGTAAATCTGACTTTACATATCTTTCCCTAGCTATTTTTTCGGTTTGTATCACGTAATATCCTCCGGTCAGCCGAAGCACACCTCAAGATTAATCTACGGTCGAACTGCGATCCCTAAAAAACTTCTCGTCGACCCTCCCGACCTGGAATTCAATCATAGGATCACCCATTTGGGACCTTTCCCCAATAACTTGATTGCAGGGAAACCAGCGGAAATACAATTGTCTCCAATCTTGAACCCAAATATGATGTAAAAAATAATACTTTTCAAGTAAAGTCATAACTTTGAAGTAAAATTTAGAAAACTTTTCGAGGAGGGTAAAATTCAAGGAAAGTTGAAAAAGGTAAAGGCATGGACACAAGAAGGGCAACATTATATTAAGATTAAAAAAATTGAGAAAATATATATACTTTTATTCCTATACATAAATATACACTTTAAAATTATATAACGCAAGGAAGAATTTACTTCAATATACACTTAATATTTAGTAATCTTATGTATACTAACTAATTTAGAATTAAGTTGGGACTACATATTAAGAGTATAATTATCTCATTGTAAATTAATTTATATTTACAATACTCAAAATCGAAATTTTATTTTAGAGAAAGAGATGTCAAATTATCTCAATTATCTTAATTTAGTAGGACAGCCTTTAACCTTTTTTCCATCTGGGTAAGCGATTTTTTACTTTTTTTTTTAATATTACGGGCATATGAGTTTCGTCTGACCAATTCCTATGACCATGCATGCACGGGTACAAGTTTCAACAATTACACTTTTATCCCTCACTATCTACCAAATTTTTAAAATTCATGCCATATATATATAGATAAGCTTTTGACAATTTTCCGCTTTCACAATTTTTTTGTAAAATTAACAATTTATTCATAAGTAAACATGTCAAGAAACATTTTAAGGAGAAGGAAAAAAATCTAGGAGAATTTTAACTCTACATAAAAGTACCAAAGAAAAGGAGCTGAAAAAAAAAAAGAGGAAGATTTCAAGTATCATGCGAATCCTCAACTTTTTCTGTCTGCAATAGAGAATCTCAAATATTGTCCTTTCTTTAGTCCTTGGTATGGGGGCAAATATATGAATTTTTTTTTATTATATATACGACTGGTAATTCAAAAATCCAAATTAATAATGACTATTTAAGGTTTGAACCGGTTGGCCCATTAAGAGAGTAAAACTCTCGCGCATAGATTTTCTCCATTTACAATATTTGAATCCGATATTTTACTTAAAGGTAGGGACAGATCTAGGAATCTTGTCCAAGTGAGTGAAACTCAATGGAGAAATAAGATAACAAGTTCAAGTGGACAAAATAAGATAATTTAATTTTTAAAAAAAAGATCAAATGAAAGTTACATGATAATTTATGAATTTTCTCAATTTCAGGAGAATATATATCGAATTGTTTCAACCAACTTATTTACGTGGAAAATACATGACTTCATCGTTAATGATAAGCTAAAAGCTTCGTTTAGAAAAGGCTATTAAGAATGTCAGATAGAAATTTTGAGAGGTAATGCCGGTTTCTAACTCTGATATTAAAATAAGTGTAATATTTATGGGATTATTTTTTTTTTAAATTGCACCATCAGGGCCATGGAGAACATACCAGAGCTGGAGGTGTAAACAAGTCGAACCGAACCTGAATTTATAATGTTCAAGCTCGGCTCGTTTAGTGATTTGCAAGTTCGAGTTCGGGCTCGAGCTTGGCCGAGCCCAATATTTTAAGCTTGGGATCAGCTCGTTAAAATAAACGAAGGCTCATCAATCCTATACAAGCAGAGCCGAGAAAGAAAATATAACTCGGGCATAATATGTCATTTGCATATAACGAGGAAGACTAAGGAGGAAGGAAAAAGAAAGAAACTACATTTCTAAATAAGAATTTTAGACAATTGTGTTGAATTTTTTTTATTTTTCTATAAGTTAAATAATAATAACAGTAATTATTGTTATATAAAATAAAATGTTTATTTAAACTCACGAGTTTCATGAGTCAAATATTATTATGTTTGACTTGACTCGTTTAACTGACGAACCTGAGTCAAGTCGAGCTCGAGCTTACTAAGATCGAGCCAAGCTCGAACTATTCACAAATTGTACTTTCTCATTTACATCCCTAACCAGAACTATCCAGACAGGAAAATATTACAAAAGTTCTTAATAGTTTACGACTTTTAAAAATAAATGTTAAAGCCAATTTGCTACAAAAGAATGGAATGAAATAAGCATGGAAATATTATCCAAAAAAAAAGAAATGAGCATGGAAATGAGAATGCGAATGAGAATGGAATACAATGGAATTACGATTACTATTCCTTACTTTGATACTATTTTTAGTACCGAGGGAATGGAATCAAATGTAAGAATTTGTTTTTCTTATTGTACTATTAATGATTAAGTACTTATCGAATCCAAATTATCATTGAAACCTTAAAAATAAAAGATGAAAAAATTGAAAATTGTTAAGGTTATTATTTTTGAAAATTTAGATTATAATGATTTAGTAATTTGACTAAAAAATTAACGATAAAATAAAAAGTTGGTCCGGTCCAGTTCAATAAAATAGAGATGTAATAAGGCCAGTTATGATGCGACTCAATTTTCTTATAGCTTGTTCGCTGACAAAATTTTTAAAATATTAATTTTTTTTGCATTTTTAGGATTTCTAAGATTTTACATATATTTTAATATTTTTTCATATTTTTAAAAGGACTGATAACTTAATTAGGGCTATACTTTGACCAAATTGTCACTTTTAGCACAAACTTTTTCACTTGGCTTGGGAAGACACGAACTTTAAAACGTTTGTCTTGTTTAGCACACTGTCACAAAATCCGTTAAAATTAATAGAATTTGCTTACTTGTCACGTTAGGTTGTACATGTGGTATACGGAGAGTGATGTGGAGAAATCACATGGACAAGTAGGACAAAATATCATTTATACCCAACAATCAATCTCTTTAAATTTAAAAACGAAGGACACCCACGTAATTTCATCCATCAAAAATCCCTAAAATCAGAAATTACAATTAAGACTTTTATTTTGTTATTCATTCTAGCCCTAATTCCGTTCTCCTATACTCGAAAACCTTGTCTTCTAATTGTAATTTCTGATTTTCGGAATTTTCAAAGAATGAAATTACGTGGGTGTTTTTCGTTTTTAAAATTCAAAGAGTTTAATTGTTGGACATAAATAACATTTCCTCCTACTCATCCATGTGGCTTTGCCACTCCACTCTCTATTTGCCACATATACAACCTAAATGTGACAAGTCACCAAATTCCATCAATTTTAATAGATTTCATGATGGCTGGCTAAATGGAACAAATATTTTAAATTTCATGTTTTCCTAGGTCATGCGAAAAGTTTGTGCTAAAAGTGATAATTTGATCAAAGTACATGTTTAATTAGGTTATTACCCCTTTTTTTTAAAATTAAAAATTATTTCTTATCAGATTGGGTTGATCCAACCCAATAATATTCGAGCTGATAAGCCTGACACTTTGCTTTGCTTTCAGGAAGGAATGGTCGTTCCACCCTCTTTTAGCGCATTCAAATGCAGGAAATAAAATAATGACCATAATTACAATTTTGATTCTATTTCATTTGATTGTACCAAACGAGATCTAAGTGTACTGATTTAAGGTTGTCCAACCCTAAAATGTTTAGTCGATTGGACATCAAGATTAAATAATTTTCCTGCCATTTTTCCCTTGCTGATGTAACCCTGTTAAAATGCTGATGCGGCTGACTGAACACGTGAATTTTGAATTTTAGTAAATCAAATCAATTAAAATACAAAAATGAATTGAAAAAAAATGAAGAAAGAGGAAGGAAAATGGGAATCTGAAGAAAGCGACTAGGGTGGCCGTTCGTCTCACGGACTGGCCTTGATTCACCTGACCTTTGAACCGCCTCACGAGGCAGCTCGTGAAGAATTTATATGTAAATAATATATGTGTGTATATATATATGTGAGTGCTTATATGTAAAAGGGAAGAACAACTTTATTGGAGAATAATTTCTTCAAGGAGCAGAATAAATTGTTCCATTATTCTACATTATTATATCAGAAGTAAGAATTGATGAAATCCAAATAAATGAATAAATTATTATTAATTAGTTAAATAATTATTAATAATCATATCAATTTTATCTTCTCGATACTCCAATACCATCATTGAGAAATTTTTAATTAATTATTATTAATTAAAATAATTTCATTAATATTTTTCATCAGATAAATACTTTAAGATTTTTTAATCATTGCAGAGACGCGAGCATCAAATACTTTCCCCATTTTTCTAGCCGTTGGTTCAATGTTTGGCGCGCACGAGGTGACGCGGGGCCCACCACCTGAACCGGTCACCGTTCATCACGCTCCCAACTCACGGCACCCTCCCCAGCTTTATGGTTCCATCGGATTAACCGATCAACCACGACCCACTGTATCGAATCAGAGTCCACCACGTGTCATGCCCGCAGCGGTTCCCACCGACGACCGCTCGCAGCTTAACAACTTTCCAAAAAGGAGGACGCTGTGGAACCAGCTGTTCTTTGTTGAGATAGGACGCCGCAGCATCCATTTGGGGAGCGCATCCACCAATAATATTCGTCGTGACCTTTTCCCATCTAGATCTGATTAAATATTCACTCTGTATCACCCGAAGAAAATATTAATTAAATTATCATAAATAAATTTTAATTAATTTAAAATTTTTTATTTATTATTAATTAAAATAATTTAATTACTATTTTTATCACGTTTATGTGAGATAATACAACTTAAAATTCTTTTTCCATTAGATCCAGATCCCTCCAGTCTACCGGTTCCCCGTGACACGTGTATATGTCTCCATGGAAGAAAAATCAATAACAAAATTCCGCGGTCTACGTATGACAATAGTACCCATCCACACTTGGAATGCTTATTGAGTCAAAAGGGGTCATCGATTACATGTAATTAGTATGAGATTTCTAGGAACGATCATGGTAGAGTAGATGATTTTTCAATGGATAATCATACGAAAAATTTAAATAGTCATACTTCACAGTAACGTAATGAGAAAGAACGAATTAAATTCTCTAATTAGTAAAAATTAATGCATCAATTCAAGTGATGGAAACTACCTTGTTAGTTTGTCATAATTTGATTAGCATTTTCTCGTGTCACATGATGCGGTAGAATTATTTAAGAATCTTTCGATTCACCTCATAATCCGGAATTTCATTAGGTGAATTTATTCGTACGCAATTGTTTGTTGGTCGCTCTTTATTCTTAAAAATAGAAAAAATAAAAAAGCATTTTCATTGTAAGGGAAACTCGGTCGTGGCTGCTTATGGATGGTGAAGTTGCATTAATCACTGCAAATTTTGCGGACACTGAAAATGGTATGACGAGTGACGGGACGAATTTCATCCATGTTATTAGAGTTTCTTAGCAAGTTAGATGCGTGGAAACATCTAAATATAGGCTATTAGGAAGCTTCAAATTGATAGGTACAAATTTCAACTTTATGCTCTATCTGCGCATGTATGTTTTTTAGCATTCATCAATGGAGTTGGTCAAAATGTTAAAGGGGGAGCAAGCTATAGGCCAAACCCTAGTTTGGCACCGCTTTGTGATGGTTGGCAGTACATGGAGAGGAATGGTATATTACGTAACGGTGTTAACGTGGTGTCATAAACCAATAAAATTGAGTTATTTTAAGATTTTTTTTAACAAAACTCTAAAAATGAAAAAATAACCGTAGAAATGAAATAACTGAATCTTATTAGTTTGTGATACCACGTCAGCACTCTTATATGATATATACAAGACTTTCTCCTCTAGATGGGATTAATTGGGTGAATCCTGTGCCACGAAAAAAAGAAGACAATTTCTTCACATGCTATCCTGAAAAGGAAATTCTAAATTTTTTTTTGTTTGCACTGTGCAGTATCCTGATCCAGCCGAATCGCACCTCGAGACTAATTTGCGATCGGGCCGAGATCCTGGATAATTCCCGTCGACCCTCCCAACCTGGGATTCGATCCCATGATCACCCATTTGGGGGTCTAGTAAGGAAGCCACTAGACCAACTCCAAGTTGGTAAAATTCTAAACTTCAACCGTTAGACTAGTAAGCAAGTGTACAAAATTATTATACGAGCGATTACTCTTTTTTCAAAAACTTTTTTTATTTTAAATCTGAATAGTTGATTATCGACAATTTGACTAAACTACTAAAGGATTTAGCGACCGCAGCACGACAACTTCCTTCAAGCATGAATCTTTGAGTGTAATTGTGACCTAATATGGGAAATGTCACTGTAAGAGCCCGCCTTTTGCAATTAGAACTGTCGAATCAGATCAAAGTGATGCTGTGATCTGCACATTAAATAGATACAAAGGGGATACCCGCAAGCCTCAAAATAATGTGCCTCATGTGGGTTACTGGGTAAATAGAACGGAAAAGACCATACTACCTTTTGGAGTTTCGGGCCAATGAGTGTCGGCGGCTCTGCTGCTGCTGCTGCTGCTGTATCTGTCTTCTTTATAAGCGGTGAAGCATTGCTGCTTCTTTCATGGTAGTATAGCACACACCTGAGAACCGGTTTCTTCTTCTTCCTCCTCCTCCTCTCGCTTTCCCCTCTCATCACTCTCTCTTCTCCAACCATCACAGGAACATCTATCTACATCGTCCCATGATTCAGCTCTGAGCTCTGTGAACTGGGCTCTGGCTGCAATCCTAGGAAAAGCCCTGTTTTGAGAGCCTCATCCCTCTCAATCTCTCAGGACACAGGTACCATAGCCCGATAACAGTGACTGTGTTGATGGGATCGACTCAAAGTTCAAATCTTGATTTTGCTGGGTAGATCATTTTTCTTTGAAACATGGGCACAGAATCTGCTAAAAGCAAAAGAGCTTCTACATATTTCCTGTTTTAACCAGAAAGTTGTTCTCACTGGGCTGCTGCTGGTTTGTCAAGCTAGAGAAAGGATTCTGACATTTCGTTTCTTCATATGATGTCTCCTCTATGAGTATTTTATTTTTTCACTAATTTTTGGTCGTCGGATGTTTTCTTGATTAATTAATTTTACGCAGAATGGCTGATCCCAAATTGGGTCAGTGGATATGCTCTGCCTTGGGTTTGTTGATGTTGCTTAAAACTGAAGGATTGTATGTTGGGATTACTCTCCTTGAAAGTGCCGTTGCTAAAGGCGCTGGTAAGAGGCTCCATTTGGCTAGGCTACTTATAGTAACATCATTTCCTAATGAAGAATAGTTGGAAGTTTTTGCATTTTGCATCAATGATGTAGATGAATGTGATTTTTTTTTTTTTTTCTGTTGCAGTTTGTTTGGATGGTAGTCCCCCTGCTTACCACTTAGATAAAGGATTTGGTTCGGGCATCAACAGCTGGTTGGTACACATAGAGGTTTGTCCAACTTCTTGAGAATCGACTCTTTCAATTTTTTTGTCAGAACGAAATTGCCCAACTTTTGCATTCAAGGATGCTCAGCATGTTTGTTGATTTTCTTAAATTACTATTGAATTAAACCATCAAATGTTACTTATTAAACTAACTGCTTTAGTTAGCATCAGCTGACATAGACAATTAGCATGTAGTTATTTAGTCAGTATCCTCCGATCTTAACTTTTGCGCGTCATCAGGGAGGAGGCTGGTGCAACAATGTCACTGCTTGCCTTGCTCGAAAACATACACGCCTTGGTTCCTCTTATCAGATGGGGAAACAGATTGCTTTCTCTGGGATACTAAGCAACAGCAGAAACTTCAATCCTGGTATAAACAATTACCCTTGTTTCATTGTATTTCTATGGGACTCTTATTTTACATTCGATCCTGTTATTAGCTACCAGAATATGATAAAAATGTTATGTTTCGAGACAGATTTCTACAACTGGAACAGGGTCAAGGTGAGGTATTGTGATGGGTCATCATTTACCGGTGATGTGGAGGCTGTCAATCCAGTAAGTTCTTAGAAAACTCTTGCAGTTTCATGTACAAGAGAAATCCCAGTTAGATAAATGATTTGCTATATTTCTCTCTACTCTTGGGACCTTAAATCCGGCGATGATTTGATTCAATCAGGTGACTAAACTTCACTTCAGAGGGGCGCGGATTTGGCTTGCAGTGATTGAGGATTTACTGATGAAAGGAATGAAGAATGCAGAAAATGTACAATAAGCAGATCATAAATGAAGCCTCCACTTTTCGAAGTTCATCAAATAAGATTTTTCTTATTTTCATCATCTTCCTGAGCCAATTCTCAATGTATGGCAGGCTATTCTCTCTGGCTGTTCTGCTGGTGGATTGACTTCGATACTGCACTGTGATGGCTTCAGAGCTCTCCTGCCTATGGGAGCAAAAGTAAAATGCCTTTCAGATGCTGGTTATTTTATTAATGCGTAAGCTCTAATTGAAACCGATTGATCGATTCTGATCCAGAAGGAAAGGGAAAAATAGGATAAATGTTGTGCAACCGTTTTTTGGACGGTTCCTAAAGCGATGTCTTTTTAATGTCAGGAGAGACGTCTCGGGCGCACCTCATATACAATCTTATTTCGGTGAAATTGTCTCTATCCATGTAATATGTTTATTCCCATCCCATGGAAACTCAACTGTTTAATATTTTCTTGGTCGTGACTTTAGTTTCTTTCTTGGTTCCTATTCTTCAGGGCTCATCGAAGAATTTGCCTCGATCATGTACTTCAAGATTTGGTCCTGTCCTGGTGAGCAAAATGTTTTTCTCCTTCAGTTTGAGCTCCTGTACCGAGCTTTGGCACTCCTGTAACATTCGCTTCGTTGCTGTCATCGCAGTGCTTCTTCCCTCAGTATACAGCTCAACAAATCCGAACACCTCTCTTCATTTTGAATGCTGCTTATGACTCTTGGCAGGTTGGGCATTTTTCGAAATCAGAGAAAACATATGCATATTCAGCTCATCCTTAATCTGAAAATAGATATTTCTACCAAATAATAGTATGTTCTGAAGACCTGAAATCATGAAATTATTTCCTTGAGATAGAAGGCATTTTTCTGGGTAAGGGATCAAAGAAATTAAGGCAACTCAACAATATCATTCTTATGCAACACTCTTTACTGTGCTCTGAAGTTGCTGCAATGTACCCATTTTTCTGAACATTTGGGAAGGAAAAGACCACAGAAGCCTTCAGTGGAAACTTAACATCAGTTATGCATCACTTTATTTGTTTATCAGTTGAAGTTCTACAAACAAATGTGTACTACTCACAGATAAGGAATATCTTGGCACCGGGTGTTGCAGACCCACAGGGAGCCTGGGTTAGCTGCAAGCTCGACATCAGTAATTGCTCACCAGTTCAGCTAAAAGTCATGCAAGGTAGGATAGGTTTCTAACTTGCGGGCAGTAAAATTATTTTGCTTTCGAATTTATATGTATAGGTAATTCTTACTTTCTCCTGTTATCAGATTTTAGGATGAGATTTTTGTCTGCACTGAGTAGACTGCAGAGGTCCTCATCGACAGGAATGTTTGTAGATTCCTGCTATGCCCACTGCCAATCTGAAATGCAAGAGTTTTGGTTTCGTGATGATTCCCCAGTATTGGCCAAGACAGTATGAGAACCTTTTGGATCTCTGTTCTTATTTTTTAGATGTTAAGTTACTTTCAGATAGGCTGCCTGGTATCAGAACAGACTTCACAGAACTGCACAACATCTTTTTCCACAAGATAGGGAGAAGCTACTTTAGTTTTCTATTTTCATTTTCTTGAAGAATATGGACAACCTCAAACAAGGTTCTTGGATATCACTTCACTTGAGATTTACATTGAATGAAACATGAAAAGTTGTATGATTGCAAGAGCTGCAGATATAGAGCAGCTAAGTGCATTGCCATGCATGAAAACAATAACTCGATTAGTTTTCCACTGCCAAATTTCTTCTTCCAATCTCACTTTTCTCTATCTCCATTTTGCAGTCTGTAGCCAAGGCGGTGGCAGACTGGTTTTATGACCGGACGCCTTTCCAGAAGATAGATTGCCCTTATCCCTGCAATCCCTCCTGCCCTGGCATGGTTTCTGCTCCTGAAGAGTACCTGGAACTGTAGATTTGATAGGTCAAATTAAATACAGATTCATCAACATAGATTGGTTCCTCTTAAGAGAGGAATAGTTTATGTCTAGTCTCTAGTTCAAATAAGATGCAGCATTCATCATTTATCCATTTGTCCAGGGTAGCAAGAAAGCAATCGACCATTCTACTGCACTAAGCCTGTGTGCAGGGTGTAATGTCCATTGATTATTGATTAAACAAACACATAATAATGAAGAGGAATTCGCTTGGAATCTGAGATCTCTCTTTGTGGTTTTCTGCATTGAGACTTGTCATTCGTTTCTATTCTCATGGTATTTGTTTTGGAACATCTTTGAAGGCAATTCTTCATCAAAAACACCAGAAACTCCAACTGGAGGATCCTTACCGGATGCCAAACTTCTGCAACCTGCAAATTTGGTGAGATTTACTGGAACTGCTTCCCGTTGGACACTGCAAAAATTCATTCTCAAAATAATTTTTCACCAAACAACCTCAGTGCATCCTTTTCTGTGTACTCCTCAGAACTTCCTTCTTCACGAGGTGTGGACGGCTTAGTGAGGTGGAAGAACTTGTTTTTATGACATGACATCTTTCATCTTATAAACTACTTTCTAAATCTGTATCCAGGATTAAGATTATCCACTAAATAACCATGAAAAAGATGAAAAGTAAGTTTTGGAGGGAGATGAGAAAGTACCTTATGAAGTACTTTGGACTGATCCATTTGTCTCTGAGTTGGCTCGATACTTCGTACTTATAATTTACGGCCCTGGTTTATTTTTGGTCATGAATGAAAGTAAATATTTTATTATGTTCATCTTGTTCATCGACCTCATGAAAATGTGCAGGCTGCGGTAATGATCTTTGTCCTTATAGTTGGCTGAAGAGACGGAATCACTGTCACCAGCACAAAGTTCAGGAGAGGGCGGCCTCATGGGGCTCGCCGCAGAACATCCAGACCATATACAAATTGAACTCCGAGGACGAGAAAGTCAAGGGAAAGAAAGGAAGAAAATAAGGGTGAAGGGCAAATGGGTTTTGAACTCTAATCATCACCATTTCTCCAATAAACCTGTCTTCTTTGTTTCCGATTTGTTATTTCTGATAATGATTCAGCACGGTGTAACAGTAGAGATTGAGTTGATAAATATGAATTTTGGATAAAGGATTTACGTGTTAACAATGGATCTATGGTTCCTATTCCAGGCATGCTGAAAATGAAGGGAAATAAAAAGTCTCAATATCATCCACGATGTTCATCTGTCAGCACAGTACTTTTCCTTTGATTCTGGTGGTGGTGTTGTTTATGGAGCAAAATGCATGTGGTTTTTCATTCTCTGTTCTTCACTGGTGTTTTACGGTCCATCTTTATCTGATCGCATTCATATCAGCTTTAAGATGCTTGTAATGAGACCATGTTCTCTGTTCTTAATTCATGACATTGATGATTTATCAGTCACTAATTGCGATAATGAATTTAGTAATAAATAATAAGTCATACTGTTATCTGACATCTTAATATTTTAGAATAAACGGTCATGGCGACTTCCAATTCTATTATGGTATCAGAGCGCAAACCTTTTAAAATAAACGGTTATAGCGACTTTCAATTCTATTAGAAACATCTATCGAATTTTCTTAACATGATGATCCGATTGAGACCATCTATAAGTATGAAATTGGCGGGAATGGAACGATGCTCTGGTTCAAGACATGCAAAAAGGGAAAATAAAGGGGAAAAGAATGGTAAGGAGCAAAGGAGTTTCGAACTCTGATCATCATTCTCTACCCTACAATTCCTCGCCAACACCTCTGTCATCAGCCTGAACCCCTCTGTCTTCCTCTCTGTGCTTTTTAATCTCCATACGACATGAAGAAGTCTTTCAGCGAAATTTGATTCAAGGCATGTTGGTACTGGCTGCTAATAGCTACAGTCTGTTGGTTAAGCCACTTGGCATGCGAGGTCCATTTCTTTTGAGTTCAGGTAGCAACACTGATCATTTCTTCAACTTAACTCTGCATTTCTTTTGTGCTATTCTCTTATGAGTGGGAGCTGAATTTTAAAAAGAAAAGAAAAGAAAAGAAATTGTAGGCACTGAAATGTAACAGAAAAGTATTACAGAGGAAAGAAAGTAAAAAATTGTAATAAATTATAATTAGTTGCAATCTGAAGCAGAAGTCGTTTACGAAGAAGGAAAGTTGATAAAGGCCATGTACAGCTAATCTTGAAAGCTAATGAAGAGATCAATGAGCTTGTTAATTCTCTGTTTGTTATCTTCTCCTTTCCTTGTTGCCTCTTACCGTATGTTTCTTCCTTTTTCGCCCATTTTCTCCAAATTTCTTCTTCTTCTTCTTCTTCTTCACATCCTCGTTAAGCTTTGGGCTGTGGTATCGTAACTCTTTCTTGACACCTTTGAGATAAAGCAGATTGTGAGAAATGAGAGCATGATCAAGGACAACGATCAGCAGGCCGCAGAGTTGAGGATCTAGTGTGACAGGAGGTTTGATGAACTTAATGATCTCATTCAAGGGCTTAGTTTTTAGTTGCGGTGGTAGTTGTTAGGGCAATGGATATTCTTGTAGGGACCGACTACTTCTATACTCTACAGGGAGGATGGAGTTCTCTAAGTTGAATGGCATGTCCTTGACGGGTGGTGTATTGTATCAAGCAGTTTCTTTGAGTTTGGAAGCACTCTTTCCTTTTGTTTGGATCCGAATGAATTGAGGGGAAGGGAAGGCGAGGAAAAGGAGGAGAAGGGTACAAAGGGGAAGAGAAGGAAAATATTTACCTTATTTGAATGTACTAAAAGAAATGGAGGGAAAACGTAGTTATATAACTAATAGACGAATATACCCTCTCTTTATGTCAAACTCAATAGGATATTCACACATCCAAGTTAATTTCATCAAAAAAACTTTTGAATTAAATAATCCAATGATCAAATACTCGATCTATTATAGATAATAAATCTTGAATTTCTTATAAATATTTTTAATTCAGATTTCATATACATAAATTCTAAAGAACATAAAAGTTTAAAGATTATAACATGTTTTTAATTTACGTGAAAGAAAAATGAGATTAGGGTCCTATATTAATTTCGTGAAGGGGTAATTTGGAGATTTTCCTTTAATGAGCTTTTTATTATTTATTTCACCCAATTCAACCCCAAATTGAGGTGAAATAAAAGTGAGCTTTGAAGGGGAATTGGGTGATAATTCTCCTCTATTCCCATTCCCCTCTACTAAAAATAACCATCCAAACAAGGGAAAAATTTTTCCCTACACTCACTCTCTTTTCACCCTCATCCAAATATAGTGTTTAGGATAGTAATGCCAATGAGTTGGTTCAGGGTGGGTATTTACAAACCTCGGTCCAAACCCGTGCCATAAATCAATTGGCTCACCTTGCCTCGTGCCTATCATGGGTTGGGTCGAATCAACCTGTTTTGACCCAGCAAGACGTGCCCAGGTAAAAAGAATTCAAGCCCAAACTTGTCGGGGTTGGCACTTCAATCCTCATATGTTATGGATTTCAATACTTTTATTTGTCTAATGTGAGAATTATTCCTCAAGAAAAACAAAGAAAATACAACCTTGTCTGTGAGAACATGAAGCTTATGTTTTAGGTTTGATAAGTCTTAAATCAGAAGTTTTCTGGATTCGGTTTTTAGTGCTTACATGCACATGTTTTTCTTGTTTAAAACTCTGGCCTCTAAGCAAACTTTAGCCCTATCTTTTCCCAGAACTTCCATGAGTTGCCTTTTACCATATGAGACCCATCTTTCCTGATACCTAGATGGGTCCTACAATTCCCTTGGGATTCATCGGGGATGGATTTTGCGGCCCCTAAACTCAGGAAAACCTATAAGGTCTTCACAAATTTTTACCGATTTTATCTATACTTTTGTTAAACTGTCTTAATTCGCCCCCTTTGCATCCATCCTTTTAACTTTTCATTCGGTTTTATCCTTGACTCGGGCTTCTAGATCCATCCCCGGAATTCAATTTGATGTGAAGCAATCCCAATTCCTTGTGCAGTTGGATTTGCAGAAGTTTTACTGAGCTTAGTGCAACGATAATTATGAACATCGCCCCCCTTCACGTTGGTGATTGAATTCAATAATTATGGGTTTTGAGGGTTCGGCCTCGGTGGTCTTGGGTGTACTTTTAGTTAGTCTACTTCTGCCTATTCCCATCAAAGCTCACTACAAGAAAACTACTTGTTCTTAACGGACCATTTTGTCTAAATCATGTCAGTATTTTCAGGCATATTACTGACGGATTTGTTGTTGGTAATCTGTCGGAAAATTCTGACGCCTATCCAAGAGCTAATTCACCAAACAATTTCATTGATATTTATCTGTTTTCTTATAGTTGATGATATTCTATATAATCCTCTAGATGCTTGCTAGTCGTTTTTCATTTTCTAGAGAGAAAGCGTAGCGGCTATTGTACGTATTATTCCAAGCATGTCGGAGAATGGTAACCAAACTGAAATCTCAAATACTCGACATGGTTGATAGTTTTCCTCTATCTTGTAAAAGAGACTGAATATTGCTCACTAATCAGTTGCTTGTGGCGAATTCTATACCTTGTTTAGTATCAACAGATTCTACTAGCGAGATTTTTAATGAACAGACGTGTGTTTCATGCTCGATCCTGTCCTTGATCATCACTTCCTCGAAGCAGAAGGTTTCCAGTTACCATTAAGACTAATGCCAATTCTGGTTCATCATTCCATTCCTCAGGGACTCCAGATGGAACATAAGTTTCACTCATTTCTTGCCTGGGCTAGAGACCTGACTGGTTTTGGAAAAAAATTCCAAGAATAGAATAGCTGGAGACCTGAAAAAGAAGTAAGTTTTAAATAATCTTACCTGGAAGTGATTTGATCAAAAAGATCTATAAGAGTTACATAATATTATCTCAATCAACTTATATCGTAGTTTACTGTTTAGGTGATTAACACTCGTTTACCTTGGACAAAATAGGCAAATAAGTCTATCAAGGAAAAAGGAGATAGAAGGAATAGAGAATAAAAGGTATGGAGAGTCCCACCGGTGAGAATTAAATTCAGGACCTCTTGGTCCCAAGTCGTGAACGATATTAACTGTACCGAAATCCCTTTTTCCCTTATTCGGCACATTTAGTATGGTTACTTTTGATATGTACTAATGTAGTGGAATTGAATAAATATTTTATCGCTGTATTATATTTTTTCTTATCTTCACTTTAAAAGTTGTGTCGTGCAGTCCATTTCAATAAAATTTTTATCAATATATGAGATTCCCTTTTAAAGAATTCTCGTTCCACCATATCTCTTAGCAACTCCTCGTATTTTGTTTTTTTTTTTTTAAAAAAACTACTGCATTTTTACCATTTGAAAACTCATTGATTTCTTTCCATTTCATTCTCTCATACCAAACAGGACTAAAGTCAAGTTTGGTAGGATAGAATGTAAACATAATAGAATGAAATAAGAGGAAATGGTCAATACGATTCTTCTGTATGCTACTACTTCAAATACTATGTAACGAAGTTGGTGATATAGATCTATTTTACGGTTTATATGCTTGGTAGTTATATATATATATATTGAAATCTAATTATAATGAGTCATTATCCAACTTGTATTAGAACACGACGAGTGCTGATCCGTAATGCACATGAGTCAAGTCGAGTCTGGGTTTCTCCTCCAGCTAGCCATTTTTAAAAAATAATCTTTATTTGATTTACGAGAATTTTATTTTTAATAAATTTGATGATATTTATTCTATTTTGTTGAGACTATATAAATTTTAGTACATTAACTTTTTTTATTATAAATACGTGAATTTATATTATGTTATAAATTATGTCTAATATAATATATAATAATCTTCGTTATAAAACAAGGCGGTTCGGGGTACGAATCAACTCGTGGCGGTGACAGGCCAAGGCGAGTCAACCGGGGGGCAAGGCTGTCGGTCGGTTCGAGCTTTTAAATGCCTGTTTGACCGATCCCATTGGCATCCCTACCGAAAATAGGGGAAAATTAATTTTGATAAATTTATAATTTGATTAAAAAGTCAAGGATAAAATTGACAATTGCAGCAGTAGGGCCAAATAAATGGCCATTCCTTTGTTCGTGGGATGAAATGAAAATTCGAAAGACTTGGGTGAGCAACCGTTCCATTGGACTAGTCATTTGGTCTCCTTTTTGCGCAACTAAATAAGAAAGAATGGAATGGATACGTGCGTGACAGTTTCGATTCCATGTCACTCCGTCCTACCAAGCTGGTTAAAGGGTAATGCTCGAAGCCGTAGGGCTGGCTAGGTGTGTTCATGGTTCTGTTCAGTTTGAAAAACTATTTTGAACCGAACCGAATCACATTTTCTGGTTCAGTATCCGTTTTTGGAAGAAACACCCGAATTGTTTAAAACCGGTTCGAATGACTCGGTTAACTGATTGACCGGTTTTAAGTAAATAAATAAAATTCAGTATAATAATACAATTGATCCAGTTCGGTTCAAAAATTAACTGAACCAAACCAAACCGTAAAAAAATTATGTAAAAAATATATTTTTGATTAAAATTGTATATTTTAATTTTATTTTTTGTTTTATTTAATTATTAATTAGAAAGTTGTTCGGTTCAATTAATCACAATTAACCAAACTAATAATACCAAGTAATTAACCCCGTTAGCGAACCAGCTTGAACGATTCGGCTCGGTTTTCCGGTTCGGTTGGGTTTTGTGATTTTTTTGGGCAGCCTGCGTAGGGCATCAACATATGGGCCACGAAATTGGGCCCGGCCTGCATGGGAGAAGGAGAATTTGGGCCGAAAACTTCAGAACTTGAGATCCCGAAAACCCGGCAGAGAAGACGCCAATGTCCTGCTTTGTCTTCTCGCCAGCGGCGCAACTAATAACTCTCCCCAACATCACTGAAAAGGAGCGTCACTGTAGACTCTGAGACTCAGAGAGAGAGAGAGAGAGAGAGAGAGAGAGAGAGAGTGATAGATGAATGGGAGTGCTCTCTACTCATCCCTTCATTCTTCCCCAAGATGAAGCAATCCCACCATCTCTCTCTCCTTCTCTGTCTGCAAGTTAATTTGTCTCATTCCTCATCTAATCCCATCACTTCTACCTACAATCTTTCTCGCTTTTACCCTACCTCTGTCTCCCTCATCGGTTAAATCCCCCATTGTTGAGCTTTCACTGGGTCTGGATCTGGAGCGGGTTTGGGGATCGGCAAATGCGGTTTCAGGGTTCAGGCTTGGTTGACTATTGAAGGGCAGTTCTGAGAAGCAAGCCCGGAAGATGGGATCTGGAAGCAGCAAAGCCTCCTCCAGCAGTGGCCGCAGGGACCGGTCGAAGGGTAAAGCTAGGGTTCTCCAGCCTTCCTGCCTGGGCTCGCTATCCAGATCTCGCCGTGAATCCGACAATGCTGATCAGGTCGTTTTTTGGATTCTGCCTTTTTATCGAGCATTTGGTTGCTGCATTATCGAATAAATTCTATTCGGTTGCCGCGTTCTCGGGAATTCTGGTGATCGACTCAATGTATGTGGAAGATTGACGCGTCTGGGAATACTGGCAGAGTTTGATACTCTTTGCTGCATTTGTGGACTGTGCTTCTTCTTCTTCTTCTTTTTCCCTCTCTGTTTCTCACTGGGTACAGGTTGGGTCTGAGGCTTTATAGCATCTCTAATTAGTTACGTGGTTCATGAAAATCTGGTGCCAAGCAGTTGCAGTGAACAGTTAATCTTGCACCCATTTCCATGCTCATAGTTGAGAATGTAGTCTATTCCACCAACTGGTATTCTAATAACATAAGCAAGTTTCATTCATTTGCATGTTCTCAATGGTCTTTACTGGAAATTGTTAACAGGGGAATTGTGCTTAGAATCAACTGGGCTACTATTGGAAAATTGAATCCAGCTCTGATCTTAAGTTCCTGAAGTGTCAAGTGATTCTATTTTCTTTACTCATTGTTCTGCTAACCATTTAAAGGAAAGGATTGTAGGGGAGACGCATTTTACTTGCAGTGGATTTTGAAATCTTTTGATCCATCTTTGTGTTTCAGGTTTATGAACCTTGTGATAAAGATGATGATTACACTCAGTGCGTGAACCAAAATGAAACAGAGTCGGACCATTCTAGGACAGCTACAGACAAAAAGGGCGAAGTTCATTCGTTGTCTGAAGCAGCCTTTGTATCTTCCAATGCTCAGCTTCAAGAATGTGATGTATCAAGTATGCCTGGTAGAGTTCCCAGAGATGATAGCAGCTCCATTCAAGCTTCTGTAACTCAACCCTTGAATCCTTCTGGCCGCTTCTTTTCCCGTTTTAGTTTTGATCCGTGCAATGTGAGCTTCAGACTGAGTAGAGCAACCAGTTTAGGGTCTTCGAGGGACTACCATGTTTCTCCAGCAAATGTGACAAGATTAGAAGATGAAGAGAATCTTCATTTTCATGGAGCACCCAGCAGTGGCCTGTTCAACATTAATGAATCCCAACAAAGTAGTTGCTTGTTAGATTCATCTCTGGTAAATAGTGGTCCTGCACAGTTTGACGAAAATAACTTTGGTAGTAGATGGTCGAATTCTCTTGTATCTGAACCTCCTGACAATTTAGGAGCCAATTTGACCATTTCTTCTACTCATAATGTCGGAAGAGACATTGAAAATGCTAGGGCTGCAATTGACATGAATTTGCGTACTCCAAGTTTATTTACTGAGCCTGGTTATGTTGAGCCTGGACAATCTGAAAGGCGAGCTGGAGCCCGAGAACCTGTTGAAAGGAATGTCCGCTTCAGCCGAACTCTTAGTGTTGGAAGGCTTCGTGACAGAGTTCTCCGTCGCTCATCGTTATCTGAATTAACTTACTGTCCGCTTCAACGTGATATAGAAGCAAGTGATGAGGGTCAAGGTAGTGAAAGACAGGGTGGTGAGACTGGGGCTTCAGCCACAGTCAATAATGCAGGACGCATTGCACCTATCTCAGGATATTCTCCTACTGGACTGTCTCGTAGCTTGTTTAGCATTCAAGATCATGATGGCGATTCGTCCCGATCAAGAGATGCCAGGTACCGTGATTTATTAGAGCACAGGTCAGATTTTCTAGAGCGCCGAAGGAGAATACGTTCTCAGGTGTGTTAACTTTGTGCTGTTCTCCATTGTTGCAGTTTGCTCCATTAAATCTCTCTCAAATATGTTTTCATGTGAAAATTCTAAGCAAGTTGGAGAGTGTGATCATTCCCTTATTTTCCAGTTCAACTTACGACTTAAGAAAATGACACCTTACCTATCATAGGTTCGTGCTCTTCAGCGACTGGAGAGCCGTTTTGAGAATCTATCTGGCCACGAGAGGTCGTGCATCCTATCTGGTCAACACAGATCAGGTCGCTGCACATGCCGTAATTGGAATCGTGATCCCAATTCAAATGATGAAACTACTGCTAGAGCTAGCATATCCAGAATTGTGATGCTAGCCGAAGCTCTGTTTGAGGTAATATTTTATGGTATAACTGACTCAAAATGGGCACTTGTCCACTTCTTATGTTGGCTATGATTCTTGTAAGTTGAATATTTCCATTAAATAAATTAGGTTCTGGATGAAATTCACCAGCAATCCGTGGTTTTATCCTCACGACCTTCAGTATCGTCAGTAGGGTCAATCCCTGCTCCAAATGAAGTAGTTGATTCTCTGCCGACCAAAGTATACCAAAAGTTGCAGACACAGAAGAACGAAGAGGCTGCACAGTAAGTCCATACTCCTTTGACATGGCACTAGTTTGATTTACATTTCTTCATAACTGTTCATTAGAATGCTTCTTTATGTGCTTGTGCTTTGGAATATGTTAATTCCCTGTACATTGTGTTCTGAATGGGCAAATACTCCTCTTATCTGCTGAAGGTGTGTTCCATTTGGTTTCCCATGCCAATGCAATCAGAGCCTATTTAAATGCTTTTGTGTGTTTCAAATCAACAAAGTTCATGATCCTACAGCATTTTGAAGGTCTTTGGGCTGCTTTAAGCCTTTCATCTTTAATGTCAATCTAAAAATTATGCTAGTAGCATGGAACTTAAGCTCTTCTTTGAGGGTGGTTTGTTGTCTGTTGAGATTTTGTTATTTTGATCTATGAGGGGAGCAGCAAGATAAGTACCAACGGGTGCTGTACTTAAGCCTTACAGACTGTATAATGTAGGTTTGTGATGTAACCTATTCCCAGTTGCAATTTTAGAGTGTTGAAGCAAGATGTGACTATTCATCTAAGATGATGCTTAATGAGAGAGAGCATCTCAAGCTATTGTGTTTGATGGTGAGATCTTATTGGAAGAACAATATTGAAGAGGCAAAAAATTTAACCTTTTACCTTAGATTCTAGCTTCTTGAACTATGTTGGGCCTTTAGAGGTGCTATGTTGATGAGATTAGAGTTGGTAATGATTGTTTAATTTATTTGATATGTTTGCGGTTGAATATGAAAACCCGAATATTACGTAGCAGGATGTTTTGATCGCCACTACTGCTGCCCTCTTTTTCCTTTATCAAAAGAAAGTTTTCATTTGAGCACTAGGAAGTCATTGATTGTTTTTCTCTATGCTTGTAGGCTCTCAACATTTCTACCTTGCCTAGCTTTGAAGTGCCTGTTTAAAGCATATATCATTACTTCTACATTGGATTTCTGAATTTTATGGCCCTTTTTAAGTTACATGTTTTTATGTGGACAAATATGCAGATGCTACATATGCCTTGTTGAGTACGAGGAGGGTGAATGTGTCAGGATACTGCCGTGCCACCATGAATTTCATAGGACATGCATTGACAAATGGCTCAAGGAGATACATAGGTATCACTCTGAGTCGGGGTCAGATCAATTATGCATTCACCATGCCTTGGCGTCTAATCTTTGAAATAAGATAATGGTTGAAAGTTTCTTCCTGTTTAAAACTCATCCTGATGCAGCTAGTTGGATAATCTTTTGTACAGGGTTTGCCCACTCTGTCGCGGGGACATATGCAGATCCGATTCATTCTCTGCAGATAATGAAGATTAACCGTCCTCGTATCCTATTCTTGCATATTACAAATCCCGTTCTACAGTCACCGAGGTAGCTTCTGGGATTCTTGTAAATTCATTCTTGGCGCGAGTGTGACAGTTGCATCGGAAACTCGGTTCTTTCGTGCTTGTAAGACATGCAACAGCGATGTTTTGACTAATAGATAACGAATTTCTGAAATCTGGTAGGAATGGCTTGAACTGCCATTGTGCTTGCTAGTTGTAAAATCACACACAGAGAGAGGAGGGAAACATGGATTGTAACATACGGGTCGTGTTCGGTTCAACTCTTTCTGAACTGTAATGTCTTGCTCGTGTTTAGTTCCACCTCTTTCTGCATTTATTTTTGAAAGATTAGCGATTTCGTTTCATACCACTGAATTAAGGGATAGGCTGCACAGGAGATTTACATTTCGTAGTAAAGGGCTAGTAAAAGATGGCCTCCAACAACAAGGGCTCAGGTGCAGGTGCAGTAGTGATATCCTGTGATGCTGTCAATGTGGCGCAGTCGTCCACTAAAAAGCTGACATGTGTCAGTTCTTAACATATCAATATCAATGATAACTATTTAGACATCGCCCCGTGTACTACCACATCCTCATAACCTACCCATGTTAGTTTGTTAGTGGGAGAATGTATAATGTGGCACCGTCCGAGTACATACAGCTCATATAATCCAAATCAAAGAACTAACACGGGAGACGAAGACGCAAATTCACAAAATCAACTGAGTTTCATTGCTTACCCTATAAAATTAGGGCTTAGTTCTCCATGTTATCTAAGGAAAGATTGTCACAGATCATGGGACAGGTTGTACACAATAGCAGGTAACGAGAAAAGAAGAGAGGAGAAAAACTCATGTTCCTTCATTTGCTTGATCGCCCAGTCTTTGTTCCTCGGTCGCGCCCCTTCTGCTATTGTGAGAATTTTCTGCTGGGAGTCTCTACCTGTTTCTGTAGATGCCCACATCCTTAAAGAAGACCCGTGCTTATTGCCTTCAATCTCTTCTTCCATATTTTCTCTTCTTCTCTGATTTTTCGTAATTTCTTTCGGTGTACAATGAGGCACATAAGTTCAGAAAGGGTCAGAGAAATAGTGAAAAAATAAGGCACGAGGAATTCCCTGATGAGATTGACTCAAACTCAAGATCTATATGTCAACAAACAAGTATCATAAAACTTCCTTCGGTGGGCTCGGAGAGATTCTCTCGTGAAAATAAAATATAGGCAAATTCACGACTTTGATTGCCTCTACCGTGGCAATGGTAATTTGAACTGAGTCTGGCCATCATTGCTGCGACAATAATCAACTGAGGCGAAGTTCCGCATTGATTGCCACTGCGATTGTTGCGGCATTGATGATTGGAGAGCAAGCTCAGTTGCTGCAACTTTTGATTGACCGCAACCATTTTATTTAAACTCTGATTTAATAAGTCGTCCCTTATTGGACTTTTCGAGTCAAATATGTTTACGATTAAATATGAAAATTCGAATATTACATAGCGGGAATGATCGAGTCATCACTACTGTTATCATTCTTGCACCGACTAAAAAAACAAAAGAGAGAATAAGCTTTTCAATGATGTATAATTTACCCTGTTCTCACCGAGAATTATCTGCCCAGCAGTCGGCGGACTGAGACTAAGAGACTGCAAACCTGAACGACTTAAAATCAGCTTAAAATAATATATGTAATTCAAAACTTTTTAAAACTTCACGCGACCTAATGCGTTGAAAATAACTTAAAATTAAAATAAGAGCCACATAAAATAATAGAATCTCAACAATTTCTTTTACCCAATTAAACTCATAGAAGATTTTGCAACTGTGCTTTTAGCAGCGTTTGGTTTAGATAATCTTGGATTACGGGAAAAAGTCGGATGACAAGGAAAGTTATTATTTTACGGAAAAAGCGTGTTATAATATAAAATTGTTGTGTTTGGTTAATATTTTAGATTGATGAAAAAATGGTTGAAAATATAATATTATAATATTTGATGTAATAGGAAATAAATATAATTTTACTAGAATACCCTTATGAGAGGCAGGGAATTGGGATTGAAATAATAAGAGAAGATTAGCGTGTGTGATGGGAGAGAGGAAAGGGTGAAATTGGCTTTCAGGTGTGGGTCCCACTTGTAAAGTGAGAACACCAAACTTCATCATTGTAATCTCTTTCCGAGAAATTCAAAGGGCCTGGCAAAATTTTTGAGGGCCCGGCAAATTAAGAATGCATGACATTTCATTGTCAAATATGGTAAAATTGGAGGGAAAATACCAACTTTCCATGGAAAAATCCCAGATTACAACGAATCAAATAGCCCCTTACAGTAAAATATTCAATGAATAATAAATATATAACGAGTTTGTTGTATAAAACTCTTACAAATTTTGACACGTGTAAATTTTTTTTATAGCTAGTTAACTTTACACGCGTCAAGATCTTAATAATAATTTACATAGCAGACTCACTGCGTATTACACATTGAATATTTACTCCTGTTTTTATGGAGTTGCCAAGCCTCGACGGCATTATTATCGCTGTTTTCTGAGACATGCCACCGCTTCCGAACTCTTCCCTTTCCACTTCTTGATGGCTTGGCTTTAATGCTGTTGCGGGCATAGAAGAAACAACTGCAACGGAGTTCGTGACCCTCCGGGGCTCCCCACCGTTCAACCAGGCATTTGAAACTTTTACTTTGTCTACGTTGTTTGGACGGAGCCAGGCCAAACCCGAAATAAGCTATGTCCCTTCACATCATCAGATCGAGATCATAAAAGGTAGATAAAGTCACCTGCAGGCCATCAAAGTAATGATTGGGAGGATTCCGTCGGACCGCGGTTACCGTGGAAAGAGTAACCCTCTACCATACCGAGTGCACAAGTTAAAAATGAAGAAGAAGGGTGTTCACTGCAGTGGCATTTATAAAAGCTAGGTTGGAGTCTATTCTCGAATGTACTCTATTAATGGAGCGGGGTTCCAACTTCCAAGCGGTTCGGTCAAGGATCTATTTTAGGACCTTGTCTGTGTTATTAACTTCCCTTGTCTTGCAGACAGAATTGAGTAATAGAATAGATGTTCATAGTTTCACCTGTGCGTCTGCAGGTTCTGAATAATTCACACCGGTTTCAAGAGAGCAGTTGAGATGGTAAGACTTCAGGACGATCCCGATCGCCGCCGATGTGCATTTTTCATCTACCAGCAGCCCTCTCCTGTGCAAAGATGCTTCGTCATGTATGAGTTATGGATTATCCGTCTCATCATGATAATCCTCTTTCTTCCAGAGACAGCGTCCGTTAGGGGGAAAAAAAAGGAAGCTATTACAGTGGAAGGAAGCAAAAACAGAGAAAATGGGAAGAAAAACAGAGGAAACTCAAATGAGCCAAAGCTCTCAGCAAGACGTAAAGCTGAGGCTCTCTTGATTGTCTATTTATAGTAAAGAGTATGTGTACAACTGAGTACTGCAATTTGTTACAAACAACTAACCATACCAACTGCTCTACTAACTGTAAATAACAGAGAGCTAGTAGCAGAGTAACACAAACACCTATTTCCTCAGATTAGTTCAATGTTAAGACTCCCCCTCAAGATGGAGCATGTATGTTGTGTATTCCCATCTTGCCTAGTAACTTGTGAAACTGTCCTGGATGTAAGGACTTCGTCAGTAGATCTGCGAGCTGGTTGTGAGTCGAAACATGCATGGTTTGCAGTACTCCTTGTTGGATCTTTTCCCTGATAAAATGACACTCCAATTCAATATGCTTCGTTCGCTCATGATATACAGAATTGGCAGCAATGTGAAGTGCAGCCAGGTTGTCACAGTATAGCAGAGCTGGACCTTGATGTTTAATATGCAGATCCTTTAGGAGGCTTATAAGCCATGTGATCTCACAGCATGCATTAGCCATGGCTCTGTATTCGGCTTCTGCTGATGATCTGGATACTGTTGTTTGCTTTTTTGATTTCCATGAAATCAATGAAGAACCAAGGAATGTGCAGAATCCTGACACAGATCTCCTAGTGTCTGGACATGTTGCCCAGTCAGCATCTGCAAACGCTTTGATCTGCAGCTTTGAATTTGCTGGGAAGAAGAGCCCCTGCCCTGGCGCTCGCTTAACATACTGCAGAATCCTCTTGGCTGCTGTCATATGTGTGTCTCGTGGATCAGCAAGAAATTGGCTTAACTTCTGTACAGAATAGCTCAGGTCTGGTCTTGTTATAGTAAGATAGATCATTCTGCCGATCAATCTTCTATAGCTTGATGGATCAGGTAATCGCTCACCATCATCCTTTGATATTTTTAGATTGGGTTCCATTGGCACTGACACTGGTCTGCTTCCTAGCAATCCTGTGTCCTTCAAAAGTTCTATAGCATACTTCCTTTGGCAAATAGAAATACCAGCTGAGGATCGAGCTATCTCAAGACCCAGAAGTACTTTAGGCAGCCCAAGTCCTTAATCTTGAAATTGTGGCTTAATAACTCCTTTGTGGACTGCACAGCTTGATCATTGTTTGCAGCGATGACAATGTCATCAACATAAACAAGTAGAGCAACAAATGAATTTGTACCAGAACCTGCAGAGGAGGCTGTGGCTTTGGTGAAGAGTGAATGATCCCCTTGGGACTGTGAGAAGCCTGCTGCCAGAAGGACCCGAGAAAATTTTGTAAACCACTGTCGCGATGCCTGTTTGAGTCCATAAATGGACTTGTGCAGTTTACATACTGCATTTTGAGGCAAAGTCTCCCCCTCTCCTCTGCAGTAGCCTGGAGGAAGAGTCATGTATACCTCCTCAGCAAGGTCCCCGTGAAGGAAGGCATTGGAGACATCCAGTTGCGTGAGAGACCAGTGATTAACAGCTGCCACTGACAAGAGAAGTTTCACTGTGGCCAGCTTAGCAACGGGAGAAAAGGTATCAAGATAGTCGATCCCTTCTAACTGTGTGTAGCCTTTTGCGACCAGACGAGCTTTATGGCACTCAGAGTACCATCAGCATGCAATTTGGTTTTATAAACCCATTTACAACCCACTGCATGTTTTCCTGGAGGTAAAGACACAATGGTCCACGTATGATTGTTTTCTAAAGCCTGCAGCTCAGCATCCATAGCCTCTCGCCAAACCTGTGACTGCACTGCTTGATGGAAGTGATGAGGTTCTGAATGAGAGGAAACAGAGAGGATGAAGGTTCGATAGGAGGGAGAAAGTTTCTGGGTAGAAACAAAGTTGGAAAGTGGATAAAGAGAAGAAGAAGGAACAGAATACACCTGGTAGTCAGACAGATAAGAGGGAGCCTTTTTGGCTCGCTGGGAACGTGTAGAAGGCACAGGATGGAGCACAGGAGAGGATCGTGGAATCTCGGAGGAGTCCAGAGAAGATTGAGAAATTGGGGATGAATACGATGACTCTGGAACAATAGAGGGAAGAACTCGATCATGAAAAAAGTTCTGGCCAAGGTCCTGTGTGGACGAAGTTTGAACAAAAGGGAAAATGGTTTCATGAAAGAAAACATTACGAGAAATGTAGATCCGATTAGATTCCAGATCAAGGAGCTTGTAGCCTTTATAACCATGAGGATAGCCGAGAAAAACACAAGCTCGTGCTCGCGGAGAAAACTTAGATCGAGAGATAGAGGAGGTACTATTATTGCATAAGCAGCCAAAGACCTTTAAATGGCTGTATTGAGGTTTGCGAGCATGAAGCACCTCAAAAGGTGTCTTATTCGATAGTACAGGAGTGGGAGTGCGATTGATTAGGTAGACAGCCGTGAGAATGCAGTCACCCCAATGGGACAGAGGAATGTTAGACTGGAAGAGAAGAGCACGAGCAACATTAAGAAGGTGATGGTGTTTACGTTCGACAACAGAATTTTGCTGCGGTGTTTCGATGTAAGAACGAAAGCTCATGATCCCTTTAGAGGCAAAAAAAATCTCGAAAGGACAACTCGGCTGCATTATCAGAACGAACAGCCTTTATTTTGGTTTGATATTGGGTGGAAATGAAATTGTAATATTGAGGAAAGACAGTGAGAACATCAGATTTACTTTTGAGAAGGTAAACCCATGTGGCTCGAGTGCAATCATCAACAATGGTGAGGAAAAAACGATATCCATCGACAGTGGGAATTGAAAAGGGTCCCCAGATGTCCAAGTGGATGAGGTCAAAAGGTTTTGGTGATATATGTCCTCCTGTGGGGAACGGCAATTTCTTTTGTTTAGCTAGATGACAAGTATGGCAATGTAGAGGAGGATCTGATAAAGCTGGAGAAATTGAAAGCTCATTATGCAATATCTGAAGTTTTGATACAGAGGGATGGCCCAATCTTTGGTGCCATATGCTATGTTTTGACAGACTTGAAGCAGAAAACCGAGTGGAATGACAGGAGGCTGAAGCTGGTGTGTCGAGGAAGTATAAGCTGTTCTCGAGCCTACCCTTCCCAATCATCCAGCCCAGTTTCAGGTCTTGAATAGAACATGAAGTAGGAAGAAAAGTGACTGAGCAAGAAAGATGGGAAACAAGAGAGCTGACACTTATTAGATTGAGTGAAAAAGATGGGACGTGAAATACATTATGAAGCACAAAAGAACCATTGAGATGAACTGTCCCATGCTGTATCACAGTAACAGTATTACCATTTGGCAGAGTCATCGTGATGGGTTGGATTGAAGTTAAAGAGGAAAACAAAAGTGAATTGCAGCAAACATGATGAGTGGCTCCAGTGTCAAGGATCCACGAAGATTTGAACGAAGAAGGAATGGACTGAGAAGCTGAAAAAATCTTACCAGAAATATGAGATATAACAGGAGTGTCGAGGGTGGGAGCAGAAGCAGTAACAGTTGCAGGTTGTGCTTGAGAATGAACACTGAGTTGTGAGCTCAGATATGCAATCATTCGCTGAACTTGATCATGTGTATATGGTTCTGGAGTAGCAGTCACCGCTGCTGCTGTTGAAGGAGTATAGGCCTGTTTTTCTCGGTGAAACGAAGGCTTAAAGGAACCTGGTCCAGTCGTTTGCTGCTGGGTTTGTCCCCTGGGCCGAGGTTGAGAACCAGGTGGGTACCCGTGAAGCTTGTAACACTTATCCACTCTGTGGCCCGTAAGCCCATAGTGTGAACAGAGAGGCCTTTCTCGTCTTCCACGGCCCGTTCCTATGCCAACTGCAGCTACGCCTGGTAAAGACGACCCCATCAGAGAAGAAGAGGTATGGAAAGCCAATGCTTCTGTGGTGGTATGATTTCCGATCATGCGTTGCCGTTCTTCTTGAACAACCAGGTTAAAGACCTTTGACACAGAAGGAATTGGGTCCATCATAAGGATTTGAGCTCTTACCCCAGCATAGGAGTCATTCAATCCCATAAGGAATTGCAGCACATGCTCTTGTTGCACGTATTCTGTTAGGGTTTTCATTCCCCCACATTCGCAGGTAGGAATGGGCTGATAATTCATAAGCTCATCCCACAAGATTTTCAGGCGTGTGAAGTAAGTGTTGATGTCGAGAGATCCTTGTGTCAATTGATTGAGTTGTTGCTTGATCTGGAAAATACGAGGAGCATTGCTTTGATGGAATCTGTCCTTTAGATCTGACCATACGTCTTGTGCAGTGTCCATATACAGGAGACTATCTGCGATTTCCTTTGAAACAGCGTTGAGCAACCAGGAGATGACCATGGAATTGACTCTGGACCACATGTTGGCATTGGAATCTGTTGCTGGTGGACGTTCTTGGCTTCCATCAACAAATCCAAGCTTATTCTTGGCATTGAGTGCCATACGCATCGATCGGCACCAGGTATTGTAATTTGGCCCTGTAAGGATGTGAGTGACCAGAATCAAACCTGGATGATCACCATTATGAAGAAAGAAGGGACTGTGTATGTCTGGTTGTGATGTTTCTTCTGCAGCTCCTGACGCCACCGAGGTCGCTGCAGCCAGTGATTGGAATCGATTATTGGTCTGATTATGTTGCTGATGTTGATTCTGACCTCCGCGAGCCATGGCAGTGATCAATCGTGCAGCAGAGGTAATGTATGCTCTGATACCATATTACAGTGGAAGGAAGCAAAAACAGAGAAAATGGGAAGAAAAACAGAGGAAACTCAAATGAGCCAAAGCTCTCAGCAAGACGTAAAGCTGAGGCTCTCTTGATTGTCTATTTATAGTAAAGAGTATGTGTACAACTGAGTACTGCAATTTGTTACAAACAACTAACCATACCAACTGCTCTACTAACTGTAAATAACAGAGAGCTAGTAGCAGAGTAACACAAACACCTATTTCCTCAGATTAGTTCAATGTTAAGAGAAGCGCCTTGGGGGAGTGATTTTAGCTGACCCCATGAGCTGTTAAAGAGAGCACAGATCACAAGAAATTCAAACATAATCGTGCTACTGCAATTAATGTTGAGGTTATTAGGTAGGTACCATGGACTTCGCACAATTCATTCCAAGCTTATGTTGTGAGATTGTTGTAAGAGAATCATTTCTCGTGCAGAGAGCTTGGCGAGACATGTTTCGCTTAATACGCAACCGACTGCTCGTCCCGGACATCTGCTTGATAACCATGTCAGTTGAAACTTTATTCTCTCCATTTTCTGCAGAATGGTAAGGCCATCGCCATAACCCTAAAACTGCAATTCAGGAAAAGCCCTGCTTCCTTACCTGCAAATGCCTAAGGCTATAGCAAAAGGGAAAACCAAAAAGTATGTGCACCAAAAAATCATGATGGCTCCCAGACCACTAGCAAGCGCATCATACCTACACAAGCACATATTCTAATACTCATCAGCATAGTATCCAGAATCTAATGGAGCAATTGGTTATTAGCAGAAAAGAAAAATAATGCAGCAGTTGCGCAGAGCCCTTTTCATCTGATTCCTTACCTTTCCCTTCCAAACTTGGACACGCGCTTTGTTTACTGATATTATCCGAGTTGCTTGAGAAACAAGGGAATGTGACAGAATCACCAAGCAGTATCATGCTATATATAGACAGTGAAAAATCAAAGCTTTTATCAAATGAGAATGCCCTGGACATCGCTACACTTTTGGTAAACCGTCTCCAATAGGTAGTGTAGTACCTACAAAAAGCTAAACAGCTATAAAGGAATTGTCTCATCATAAGGAAAACGGGACTACCGGTCATCGCTGCTGCAATCTAACTAGCAACGGCTATGATGATTGTTTTGGAACCAAAACTTTGAAATGCATGCACACACACAAAAAGGCTTTGATAAAATTGGTTTCACCCTTAACCAAAAAAAAAAAAGGGAGAATTTGATTCTCTTTAGCTGTAATCCCTATACCCACTTATTCAACTCTTCCCTTTTGTGGATGTCCTTGTGGAAAGGAATGAACATTATAATGATAGAAGCTCCAAACAGGAAGATAAATGAGAAGTGTGGACTCCCGTTAAAGAGAAATGTAGGAGAAACGTGTCCGTAAGTAGAGACGGATGGTGTCTCCCCTGTGACAGCCCTTTGGGCTTACCGTAACACATTCCGGCTAAGGATACCTACCTTCAAGGAGGATCTCTAACCCAGTTTGTTTTTTCCTCATTTATTGAAAAATATATAGAAGACACAGGTCAGATTGAAAAGTGAAATGAAATATTGCCATTGCAAGGAAGCTGTAACCAATCATGTCAAACAATACTCATTTGCTCATTTGTTTATATCTGCATATTAGAAGGTTAATTAGCATTTTTCTGTTCTATGAAAAGCCAGTAACGAGAGAAGATGCGATTTTTTTTTCCTGCTGAATGAGAGGAGACGCGATTTATTCCTCAAAGAACAAAACACTCGCCTCGTAAGTAATACCGGAAATGATTAAACAAAACAAAGCTTTTGAAATTGGGAGAGCTTGCTGCGAAAAGGAATTGCAGCGACTGCGCGGTACTCGTCTTTTCAAGAACAAAATCAAGTGTAAGATTCTAAAATCTGTGTAGTGTAGAAAATTTGAAATGCATCGCAGCAAAATCCTTACGGCATAAAGCTCAATTCTCAAAGAAGCTATACAATTATTATTATTATTATTATTATTATTTGTCAAGTGGCTAAGCACCATCGACGAACGTTTGATATCCTTTGAGAAAAGGATTGAATCAGCATTATATAGCATCCGGAGAGATTGCATGTAATTAGATCAACTCTTCTGTGGAGTCACTGAGATTCAACAAGAAAGCAACATCAGATCAAAGGCAGCCAGCTCTAAATCACAGGTATTCTTAAAGCTTTAGCAGGTCTAACGACAAATCTGAATCATTGCAAGACCGTCCTCGGGTTGACTTCCTCAAGTCTAGTCAGCTAAGGTCAAATCTGAGAACAATTTCAATCCAAAGGTACCGGAACTAGACGAACGAGCTCAGCTGAGACCTGTTCGAGCAGCAGGAAGCCTCGTTATTGTGGAACTTTCACCGCAGGCCACCGATTCAGTTGGTGCAAGGCGGGATCCAATATGCCCCCAGAGCATAATAACTGAAGAACGGCGCGCCGTTCGGCTGCTGCTCTTGCGAGCTGCAAATCAGTTCCCGACCTGCACCAAGCGAATCAGAGACCGCCGGTGACACAAATCTCCCCGTGCCGGCGAGCTTTCGACGGCATCTACCGACAGTCGTGCAGGGAGAGAGTACTAACAAGAATTAAGCTCGAGCGGTCCACCATTATTCAAGAGAGAGGTAAGTGAGAGGGGGAAGGCAGGAAGAGGAGGATATTTATAATAAGGACAGACGAACCTGATGCGACCACGTCACCTCGGATCCGACCGTCCGAAAGATGAGAAACTTTTCGTGGTTTTTAGCTTGAAACTTGACAGAAGTTATTTTGATCTGTCCACTTACCAAACTAGCTCGTTCACATATCGGGATTTAAATTTTTTAAAGAAAAAATTTATAATTAAAACAGTTTTATTATTTATTAATTTTTAAATATCAGGTAATATATATTTGAAAAAATTAATTTGTAATTAATGCAAAAAACTAAATTCTGTTCGGAAATATTAATGATTCATTCTGTATATCATATGTCATTAAAGTTCCATGCATCATTCCTCTTTTAGAAATGGTTTAAAAGGAAGAAACATTCTTTGAACAGACTTCTTGTAATCCGATATAAATCAGCCAATTGCGAAAATTTCTTAAATAATTTTACTTCACCGTAAAGTTGTCAAAAAAATTAATTAAATAATTATAATTAGTAATAACTAAAGCAATTGCTCGCATGAATAATACAAATCTGCTTAAATTTAATTAGAATTTCCTTACGCCACATTACGAGATATGATCATTTGAAAATTTCTCGGGCAAAACTGACGAATTTAAAGTAGTTGTAGTAAATAATTCTCTTTAAATTCGAAAAATTCTATAAATATAATACAAAGATGTCTTTTTATGCTTTTTTAAGTTATCCTATTTTACAACTCTTCGAATCCGTACTTTTATTATCCCTTTTAAATTTTCCTATTTTCGACACGTTAGACAGATTTTTCTCGAAGGGCTATATATAGATCTTTATATCTGATTATATAAATTATACTTATTATTCTCAGAGTAGGAATTGGGTTTTTGAATTCTTAACATTGCATATAAATAATTTTCAAAACACTATAAAAATTAAAAAAAAAGGGAAAATTAATCTATTCCTCTAAATTTCACATTATTAGATCGTTGATAAAAATGAAAACGCAAACCATTTTTGACTGAGGCGGGATACTAATTGTTGGAAATCTGATTTGATCGAACCTAACTTACCCGATTGCAAATAGGGGTAAACTACACGAGAATTAAACTTTGTATAACTTCCCCAGTAAGTTCACCTCTATCAGGAGTTTAACTTCTTGAGCACGTCAGCGGCATTTAAAAGTCAATCTATTGATGACCTCCATAAGCTAACTTTTTCAACAATTTTCAACAATTCAGCAGTCTACACGGCCGAAATGGACCGATGGACATACGGATTTTTCAGGAGAAAATGACGCTGAAAATTCTATAAATTTGTCTTTTTGGTGGTCGAGCTTTACATGTTCGAAAAATGGCCGGTTTAGTCTTATAAGATCAGTTCGATTGCACTGTCAGTTCGAATCATCACTGTTTTGAGGCAATTACCATCACTCCAAGGCAGGTTGGGAAAAAGATAGCAAGGCTTAATACTTCTTACAGCAGGGTTAAACTAGAGTGTGCTCTGTACTTGTCTTTTAAGTGAGGATCTTACACACAAGAAACAGTTCCTCTGTATCAATCCAAGATAAACACTAGAAACAGTCTCTTTACATCAATCCGAGATAATCTAAATAGCCAAGTTAGTCACTCTCAAGGTAATGTAGGAAGTCCCGGCTTGAGCAAATGTCCAAGAGAAGTGGCAAGAACGCTCGCTGGGCACATGATCATTGTGAGCTGACCTTCTTGGTCATTTAGCCTCGGAGAATTCGTACTAGTAAAATAGTGACGATTCAGACTGAAAGTGTAATGTAACCGATTCTATAAGACTCAATTATTAAAAAAAAAACAGATGTATAGATTTTTCACTATTATTCACCCTTCAATAGGGAGAATAGAATGTGAATGAAATCACAAATAATTTTCTTGTTAAGGCAGGGTAGTAATTTAGCATTTTTACCTACTTGTGAAGAAATCTAAAAGCAATTTCGTATTGCATATAAAATAATATGAATTTAACTTCTTTAATGATGACTCTTAAAAGACATTGGATTTATAGAGTTAATTTTTTATTTATTAAGAAAGAAAGAAAGAAAGAAGAACAATTATTTACTGGATCCCTCCTTGAATAGCAGGATTCTTATCAATTAACAAAAATTTGTTATTTTCATATACAGCAGGAGACCATCCATATATACTGACACATACTTGTCCTATACACAAAAAGAAAATATAAATAAATATGAAATGTTAAGATAATCCATATAATTAGATTATTTAATTGCAATGTAATACAGATTAATTTATTTAAAAGTCGTTAACTTATAATAGTAGACAGAGCAGTCTTAGTTATCATCAACATACGATACCAATTTTTTTTTTCAAGTTTATAATTGTAAATCATTTGTTTAAAAATGTGACAGATCTCTGCTGCTGAAATTATAGATGTTAAGTGATGTGAAATGATAATAGAGAATTTGAGCAGTTAATGAAAGATTATTAATGTTAAAATTGTAGATATAAAATGAGAGAAAATGCTAAAATTACCATTTTACCCTTAATCTAGAGGATTTTATAAAGAACATGCATATTATAAAACTTAATATTTAAATTAAATTAAGAAAAAATGTGAAAAATAAAAAAAACTAAACTTCTTAAATATTTGCATATGATACTACAAATATAGATATTAAAAAATCGACTTCTGAATATTATAACATATTTTTATGCATTATGCCAATTTTCAAAATAATATTTAAATGAGCACCTTAAAAATCTAAATTTGAGGAAGAGTCTTATGGTAACAATTTAGGCTGAGTACACTCTTATTGTAACAATACTTGAGAAGATACCATTTTTGAACGTCTCGAGAAATTCTACAGTCAAATAATTAGATCTTAATCTTAATTTAAATTGCTAATAATGGATTATTAAAATACAAAATTAAAAAGTCTACTAATTGCATGGCAGAAGTTTACAGAACATGCAATAATGTTTCAGGGGCACAAAGGGACGGGAAAGCCATTAAAGCGGTTTAGATTCCAACGAATTAAAAATTAAAAAAGTAATTTTGTCTATTAATTTTACATATTTGTTTAGAATTTTAAATAGTCGCTCACAGTGTTAGTTTAAATTTTTAAATTGAGTGCGGTTTTAGTGAAAATTTTTAATGTTGTCATTTAAATGTTAGATTAACAAAAAAATCATTCAATTAATATGTTTAATATTATTTTATTTTAAATATGATTAAGATTTAAATTTTATAAATGAAAAAATTAATTATTAGAAGAGTGCCATTTTTGCACAAAATTAGCAAACAACTTGTATTAGGTATGGCGAATATTCCGGAGTACAATAAATAAAAAAATAGAGAAGAACACGTGGCAGCGCCTTGGGCTTCCTTTGACGGAAATGACCGGAGGGCCGGCACGCTCATGAAAAAAATTAAAAAAAAAAAACTCTCTAAAGAAGCTACACCACAGTGAATGCACGTGCGCGTGGAGCAGCTGCGCTGAAAGGCCCGAGCCACGAAGCTAGTTGAGGGTATCCCGCGGAGAGATTCTCATGTTAACTATGCTTACCGTGTTATTTGTAAATTTTATTAATGCCATTATTAAGTATTATATTAATTTTTATTTATTAATAATATTTATTTTATAAATAAGGTTTAAAATATTTACTTAGATGTCAAATATTCACTGACTCTGTTCATTACAATATGTATGAGTTCAGCTTGCTTAATAATATTTCCAAGTTGTTGGATGGTTAAGAAAATATGATCATAATTCGAAGGTGCTGGCCTGAGATGAAGATGAAGTATACTTCCTAATCGAAGTTTAAATCATTTTGACGTAATTCGTACCTCTGAATTTATCGTGTTATATATGTTTATAGACGTGCGCATATCGTCATGAGAATTACACGGGTAAAACCGAGATAACCATGTGTCAAAAAAGAAGGTATAATTGTGAGTTGTTTCGATTTTTAAACTTAAATTATTGATGATGGTGAATTCCTGTATATGATTTAAGTGATTACATGACTCAAGCTTCCACACCAAAGAGATTAACAGCCTTGTAAGATTTGTCTTTTACCATTTTAAGCAGCCAGTGAGTTTTATGCTGTTACTTACCAATTAAAAAGAAAGAGAATTAATTAACTATAATAAAAAGAGTTTTGCACCGTTGTTCCCGGCCACAAAAGGCGGACAAAAGCATGGTCCAGGGAAAATAAAATCACCAATCTGACAAATCTATAGTTACTAGTGAAAGGCCTGTGATACCTACTCACGGTGAACATTGTCGAAAACAACTGAAAAAGACAAAAATTTTATTATACGTGAAGTAATTAAATCAACTGAATTGTTTATGATATTTTAAATGACGTATACCAAGAAAAAAAAGTACTAAAATACTTTTCAAAACTAAAAAAATATTCAAATTAAAGTTAAAGTTCGAATCATATAAAAAGAAAGAAAATATCTTTAAAAAATTTAGAATAACTTGAAAATAGATAATTAAGACCAAATCTAGATATGCAAAGTGCGACTAAAATATATATATTTTTTATGTAATTGACAACTACGAAATTTTGTAGCTTTCAAATCTCAACTCCATCAGAAGATTTGCTTATTTGCAAGCTGATATAGATGCCACATCAGAATGACTCATATGACTATCACTGTAATATTTTTAATTAAATAAAATTTTAAAAATTTTAAAAAAAATGTTTAAAAAAAGTAAGGAAGGAGAGGCAAAAGGCTCAGTGTCTCCTTGCCGGCCATCGGCCTCTCTATCCGACTTGTAGGAGGATGGTAACAGGCCACCGGCAATCCCAAGTGGGAGACCGGTGGCTGTGGTGCAAGCCGCAGCCGCTTGACCACTCCCTCTTCTCTCTTTCTTTAGAGTAAGAAGGAGGGGTTGATAAACTCCCCAGATCGAGTGGTGAGGTGTTCACTTGCCCAGAAGTATTCGCTGGAGTTGGAAGTTCGAGTAACTACTCGAACGTAAATCGTTTGAAGGCTACCTGCAGATGCAGGAGCATGAACTTACTTTAATTAGATTTGTAGGGCATTCATAGATTTCGAGGAGACTAGCCGGTGGAGTAGTCTAAAGTTAGATGATAGTCTCTAGCCACTGAAGCGCTTGCTTTGGTTGGGGCTCCACCACCTTTTTTATTTTTTTTTAATTTTAAATTAAGAATATTATATTTATAGTCACACATATACAGTAAGTCTGATGTATGACATCCACGTTAACTATTACGTCAACAAATCTTAATGATTTATGCCGAATCAACAAATCTTAATGATATCAGTTGAAAATTCACCGCTCATGTAACCTTTCCATTTTATAAAAAGTTTAATGTCAAACATAGTAAAAAAAGGTAATTTTTTTTTAATCAAAGTAAAAACTTTTAAAAGGGCTTTATAAAGCAAAACGCAATATGCCATATTCTTTTCCACTTTAAACCACATCTGACCTTCTCGGGCATGGGTCGGGGCTCTCAGTGGCCATACAGTTAAAGGCATTTTTAAATTCAGAGTAAGACATCGGAAATTTTATATATTTATTAATTTTTATAAGTGAATTTTAAATATTTTAATATGTTAAATTAAATCCTATACATTATCTATTTTCTAATATCAAATTCTTTTCATCACTTACTGTTACTTTAAACTAACGTAATATTAACACACACCAGCTTAAAGTAACGATAATTGACGGAAAAAACTTGATGTTATAATATTGATAACTTATAGAACTTGTTTAATATTTTAAGATATTTAAAATTTCTTAAAAAATCGATAAATATATAATATTTTGTATGTCTTTTTCTCTTTTTAAATGACATGCAGTGCTGCAACTAATAAAAACGTGGGTGGAAAAAGCTTTTAAAATGAATATGTTATAATTAATTTCAAAAATCAAAAGTCAGACGGCATGATTACAATTCGTGGTAAGGTAGCGTTGTCTATCAATTGTTTCGCCGAAGATAGAGACAGTTGTCGGCTCTCGAAATTGGAGAATCACATTAATGGAGGCTTTCCATAATTCAGTCATTTCATCTCCTGTGACATAAATTTGAGTGAAATTGTACTCAAAACTCTTATAAATTCGGTAAAATTTTTACATGATATCAGAGCTATCCGTATGAGTTCATATCACGCAAGGTTAGAGTGTGAAATTCGTGATCCGTTAATCCCGAGACCAAAAAAAATGTCTAGTTCATGTTCAATTGTCCCCTGCATCGGAGTAGGAAGGAAAGTACTCAGCTCGAGTAGGTAGCACCATTCTATTAGCTTAACCTCTTCGGTGGATTACGGGCCTAACCAACCTATTATGGATCAGGTGTATATTTCGCGCCTCCTCTCTGTGCATATACATAATTCAACACATGATGTCAATTCAAAAAATCTGATAGCTCATTCATGTTGATAAAATTCTGTCCGTTAATAAGCTCATCTAACTTAAATTTAAATTTAGCACTACCTATTAAATTTTTTTTCATCACGAGTGATGCGCTCGGAGCAAATTGATTCAATCGTGCTACTTGTGGGTCCGTCTCGTGCATGTCTACTGCATATCATCATGGCACTCAACTATGAGCAGGATTCTCCTGGTCAAAGGGAGCTGCTCAATTGAATCATTGACAGTGTAATTATATAGGGAAATAGTCGATAAAAAATCTCTACAACCACGAGAGTTCTGTTTGTAACGAATATATCACGTGATAGTACTGACTCAGTATCATGAGCTTATAGGATTTAGTGATTTTTGAGAGTTTTTTAATAAAATCTCAAAGGAAAAAAATTAGATTATATTATTTATCTGATACGAGTTTAATCCTCGATGTGACTTACACTTGTTAATTTCCCTTAAATACTTACCCTCGATAACTAATATCGAGTAAGACATTTTTCTTTTGTACTTGGGCGAGGGACAACATGTTACAAGACGGGATTTCTCTCTCTTTTTTTTTATAGCAAGTAATGAGGATTTTATCATTACTGTAAAAACGAGTACATGGTAAAATGTCTGAGAAATAAGAAAATTACAAGACCAGGAAACACAGAGAGATCCTCCAGGCCAACTTCAAGGAAAATACATGTGACTAAACACATCGAATGAGTGCAAAACGCTAGTAGAGGGCCAGCAATAACCGAATTCCTAATCCCAACTGTCTGCCGAACTATATGGACTCCAGTGAAAACTGGAAAGGAAGGGTCCTCAAGCCATTTATCCAAACAGTTTTCAGTCATCTTATGTAGATATTTAAAATAAATATCCATACAAAAGCAAAACAACCGGTGTCTTGGACAGTACTCAAGCACGTGCATATTCCACCGCAGCAGACCCGGCTCCTCTTCCATGCCTGTCCTGTCCTCTTGCCGGATTTGCCGGAGCTGACCGGTTCTTGTCGGATTGGGGTAGATTCGGATGAGATCTGGCCGGATCTAGTGCTGATCTTGTTGGATCTTACTGGATCTGAGCCGATCCGGGTGAGATCTAGCTAGATCTGGTTGTTGCCAGTCGCTACTGGTGGCTACCGATTGAGGTATGTTGTTACCGGGTTGCTGGTGAATGAGGTGAGGATCCGCGCGTGCAAGGATGGAAAGCTGCTGAAGGAGGGGGAGAGGACTCACCGCCGGTGAGGGAAGGGAGGCATACGCATTGGCCGGCCGGAAGGAGGGTCTGGCTGGGCGACCCAGAGCAAAAGCCACCAGCTGGGCGGTGGAGGATATGTACGGCCACTGGTTAGTGGGGGTGGAAGCCACTTACCGAGGCACGAGGAGAGTTGGGGCGGCCAACGCGCCCGTCCGTAGCCGGACGCGCCGGCTGGGGGGAGGGATGCTGGAAGTGCTTTCAGCTACTGAGAGGGTTTGGAGAGAGAGAACGAGTGCCCTTTTTCTCACCAGACGGTATTTCTCTTTTGTTCTAGAACTAGTAATTATACGAGTCCAGTTTTCTATTCCGTATTCGGTTTACTTGCCACGAATTTGACACTTGGAATCAACAATTAATCACCAGTTATGCATTCTTCTTTCGATCTTGGACTTAATTACAAAGAATTCCACACCGTAGCACGATTGACGAAAATAGGAAGATTGGCGCAACTCTTTGATTGCGAGTTAGCAAGCGTAGGCGCCTACACGCGCGTCAGGGATCTTGAAAAAGCTTAAATGTGTAAAAAAGCTTGATTCAGTGTCTGTACCACGGTTCCAATGAATGTAACCAATGTCACAACTAAAAAAGTATGTGAAATATTAATTAAATTTAATCGATTTTATTCACTTTTTTGGGTAAAAATTTTATTCACCTTTTTACACCATCTTATCTTGCTCCTTTTATATCTGTCCCTTTCCTCTTCTTTTGATTTCTCTGGAAATTTTCCAAATCCATCCTATCGGAAAATAACCGTGTCCTGATGGATTGGTAAGGAGACAGTAATTCCTTTTTGGTTAATTATTGGAGGAGAGGGTACCACATCACGAGGCCTAAAGTTGATTATATACGCTGATAGAAATTTAAAACACAAAAGAAAATACAAAATCGAACATGTTTTTCTACCATGATATGTCCGATGTCACGATCACACCGCAAATCACGGTAATTGGATAGTGTTGCATCGCATCCGTTAATCTCCACTTTTTACAGACCCGATGGTAGCGATTGCCGATGTAACCGTAATATTGTATTACCATGGTTGAATCTCTATGAATAGAAATATATGTATCATGATAAATGCCGTCATTTTCTATTTGAGTTAAAACATCTGGGGAGATGGAATTAGAATGTACTTAAATATAAGTTTTCATACGGTAAATTAATTACAAACATAAGCTTTCATACGGTAAATTATGGATTATAATAAAGTATATTCATTATTAATAATCACTCCAACTAAATTGTTTTTTCCCAACAGAAGTATCATCGAAAACACGTTTTTTCGATGGATACTTGATGGATTAAATCCGTCGTGAAAATTCCCATCTCAAATTTTGGCCTGCTGGGAATTTGTCATGCACTGACAGATAATCTGCCAGAAAACTTAGTAGGGAACTCCTGAGAGATTGTCAGGAGTTCCCTACGAAGAGTAGTGACAGATAAGCTGTCGGTTCCATCCGTGGATTTTTTTGACATATTACTTATTAATATGCCATCGAAAATCTGTGTCCTATTTGCAGACTGCTTATTCGTCGCTAATCCGTCGAAATTCATCATTACCATTACCAATGGATTCTTGCCGAGGGCCTGGTTGTCAGTAATATCCCTCAGAATTTAACAGTGTTCTTTTATTGAATAATAATTAATGGATTTGAAATTAAAAGAAAATCTTTCATGAGGTGTCATAATCCTTAATGCATGGGGGAAAATTAAAAGTCAAATTTAAGGGTCACATCACTTTGATCGTGCATTTTCAAACAGTTGTGTCTGACTTTTTAATATCTACCATATGTGGTATGTGTAGGAGAAGATGATTTGAAATACATATGCCCTTTAAATTTCTCATTTTCTACTATATTTCATATATATATATATATATATATATCTTTTATTTGATTTATATTCTCTTACGCTGTGATTTTCGTGTGGGATAGCCGTGTTTGCAACCACGATTTCTTCTCGTGGGCATTGTAACACATAATTAGATATTTATGCTGAAATTGCATTGTAATATTGTAGAGAACGATATATCCTCCAGAAATTTTTGTGACATTACCTTAACCCTAATCCGTTTTCGAAATTTTTTACTTCAAAATTTTTCTATCAATTGAATTTGGATCCTTGTGATTTTTAGTGTCACACTTGTTGTCGTGATTTTCATATATTTTGAATACAACGATTTTCCACATCTCGAACGATCTTCAACAAACACCAGCGTCGTTTGCCCTAACAATTTTAGGGTCTATGGCATCACCAACGGTCTCATACACACAAATGTATACCTATCTTATAATTAACTATCGATCATACTTACCATAACCCATGATCGCATGTAAAAGGACCTAGCTAGATTCGAGATTGTTGAGAAATTCCTACGTGATCCTTAATTGGTATTAATCATCATAATAATTACCTTACGCTTTATTTGGATTGAGGGATTTAGGAGGATTCGGAAGGGAGGGATTCGAAAGGATAGTACAATCCATTGTTTGGGTAAATTATTAGGAAGGATTTAGAGGGATTCCAAGCCTCACTTTTTTAATTCCTCCGATTTGTAGGAATTTGGATGGATAACAAATTTTTAGATAAATATACCAATTGTAATTTCTTAAAAGAAATTTTTGACACGTCATAATTTCTCATCATATAATTACACAATTACACTCATCCTCCCTTTCTCGATTATCACCAAGCCACGAGTACAACATGTTTTCCCTTACTCGACCATAACTAGGTCGCAACCTTTGAGCCTCTCGAGACTATTATAAAACCACAATTTTGTTTGGATTTCAATATCATCATGAAATTACTGTGCCTCTTTTACGCATTCTCTCATTCGATTGGTCTTCCAAATAAAAAGGTGGTCAAATTAACTTTTTTGTCCCTCAAAATCCTTCCTCTTATAATAATATCCAAACGAGTGATTTGGATAGATAAGTTATTCCTTCAAATCCCTCCCCTCCCCTCCCCTCCCCTCTCCTCCTCTCCAAATACCTCCAAATACCTGTAAACCCCTCCCCGGCAAATCCCTCAATCCAAATATAGTGTTAATTACTATTATTCAAAATAATTTAATTAACTCATTTTTATCACGTTAGTATAAGATATGACCATTTAAGAAAATTTTGTGATTGCTGCAGGGACATGCGTTCTATCATGAGCATCAAAGTACTAAAAGAATGAACAAGGGAGAGAGAGAGGCAACGATGGAGCGAGAAGCGAAATAAAGGGACTTGTTAACAAAGGGACGCGTGACACTAGTCCTTGGCTATTATGAACATTAGTATTTAGAAATTCAATGCACCATAACCAATTCAATTCGAGTAAGAAAGACCCACCAGAAGATAAAATTCTTCTAAGGTAAATTTTCTCTATTCACAAGACTCGAACTCAAGAAATTGTTTAAGGGGAGGATGCACCCTACCACATAAATCAATTCACTTTGGTTTTATTTTCTTCCTTTTAACATATTCCGAGAGCGCAGAATGGAACCCTTTTGTGGTATGCTTTTCCCAGCCTTTTCTTTCCGTTGTCTTTTATCATTCCCATGAGACGCACCTTGCTTTTAGACAAAGCTATGATACACTTTTCAAACATGTATATTAAATAACCAAACCGTGCACTTGGCATGTTCCACCTGTTAATTAGAACTCAGCTCACTTGCCCATAAATATCGATTTTTGAAGGATGTGGTTTCAGTGCAACGGTACAAACTCCGACTTATAATCTAGAGGTTCTGAGTTCGATCCTTACTGTATGAGGTATGTGCTCCTTTATATTTCTTTTTTTAATTCTCTATCGTTATATTACACTCATGGGTCGCTTCTGTTATCATCGGAACAAATATCAATTTTCTTTAATTAATGAGGTTTAAGTGAAAGATAAATAAATGGATAGTAAACAAGTTTCACTCTCTTTACTAGGGTTTCTTAACTTGAAAGGTACATGATTCACGTGGACTTCTGGATCCAGGAGCTCTGAGCCTAGATTTCCACGAAATGGATCGTGAGTAGATAAAACTACGTTGAATTGTTGTGAATGGATCGCTGGTGTGTCATCAGCTTAGTCAGGATGAAATTATCGAGATTTCTAGACTTATGTTAGAGAGCTGTCAGCTAGATCGGGACAAGACTATCGAGATTGTCGGGCTTATGTCGGATACTGCAGGTCAAGATACTAGGACATTATAGTATTAATATTAGTGGACATTATAAGAAGTTGAAGTCGACCCCATCCAACAGTGTAAACTATTACGAGATGGCAAACTGTTTTCTTATAAATTCAGGATTATTATTCTGTAACCTATCGATATGAGATATAACACCCCTTTCATGTGTAATGTGATAAGGGGCTTAATACTGTCCATGATGTCATGTTGAATTGCTACGAGTGGACTGCCGGCGTGCCGTCAGCTGGACCACGATTAAACTTACCAGGACTGTCGAGTTTATGTCAGAGAGTTATAAGCTAAGTTATGATGAGACTATCGGGATTGTGGGGCTCATGTTAGATATTGCAAGGATTAAAACACTCAGATATTACATTATTAATATTAGTGGACATTGATTAACGAGTTGGGAACATTATGAGTAGGACACCTGAGGTCTATCGAGACGCGTAATAGCAGATATTCTATGGGCATCAATTACTCAGGTTACGTAGAGGTTGACTGACGATACGTGATGGCCTCCTAACTCTAGGGGTATTCTTAATTGCAAATATGTCGATTTTGCTAAGTACACGGAGAGACACTTCTAAGACTTTCGTAGTGAATATAGTTCGATATTGCTGTCCGATTCAATAGATTCATAATTTGAAGTTATTCGTGCAAAAATAACGAAGGTCACAACCTCATCCAACGGTGTACGTACTGTCGAGAATTGTATTCCGAAATAAATAAAATAATCTCGATAGCCACTTTACAGAATGAATATTATAAGACAGAAATGATTTTTCAATTTCTTTTTTTGGGTACGGGATCGTGCTAGAAAGATCTTTCCACAAAAATGAAGTAGAATGAAATTGAAATATAGAAATAATCAACTGAAGGAAATTGTTACTGATCGTCGAGACCTGTGACGGTCGCAGTTTTCATATTGACTTATTTGCCCTTTCTTGTTCGTGCTGAGAAAGTGTAAACTTCAGTCTCCCAGGATATAATGACTGCTTGAGCTCGAAACTGCACGAAACCCGAAACTAGAGGACGAACCGGAACCGGACACGTGGGGAAGTTGTCTATTATAGCTAAATGGATTACTCACCATAAAACCGCTTTTAACTTACAAACTATTTTAAGTTGTCATCCCTTATCAATGTGAGATTGAATTCCCACCATCCACCATGGGCTCTTCGTGGGCGTCTTGGTTAACTTTTCTAAACCCAACCCACATTACACAAATTAAGTTCATGGACTTAAGTCCAATCTAAATTCCTTCAATTTTATGAGAACAATTTCTCATTCACTCAATACCATTTTTCCAACGAGAATACCTGATGCTAACTCACATGGAGCAAAATTGGTTAGAAATGGGATCGGGTTAGGCCGGATGAGTAGCTATTGAAGGAAAAGTAAGGACGAGATGAAAAATAGTCCTAATTTAGGGCGCACTATTTTAGATATACATAATTTTTGTTTCGTAGGATGATCTCATCATTCAAAATAAATGGTCAATTTTATCCTCAATGTTTACTTTAATCCCGAATTTTGTCCTTAATCTAATTTTATCGCCAATTTAGTCACAAATACTTTACTTTGTCTGCTACACAAGTCCCTCTTCCTAATCTTTATGATGGTGCCAGTGCCATTGTAGCAGGCGTTTTAACGGACGGACTTATGTGGGAGATGACGGAATGCAACATCGGGACTGAACTGGTAAAATCAGATTGAGGATGAAGTTGAAGGCTGTAATAATCATAAAAAGATTAAAATTAACCGTTTTCTCTAATAAATAACAATGAATAAAAAAAACAAGTAAAACCAAAAAAAAATCATCAAGGAGATAATAGGATTTGATATTATAGTATTGCCTTTCCAAATAAGTCCCGTACCTAACAGTTATACCACATATTAATATTGACGTAGTATCATACACTAATAAAATTAAGTTATTTTTAAATTTTTTATTATTAAAATTTTATTAAAATAATTAAATTAAATTTAATTTATAATATTACGTTAATACTATTAAATGGTATACGTGCATGTTGTCTTTCCATTCAGGGCAATAACCATTCCCCATCCATCCAAAAACTGAGAACTGATTCCCATAATCTCTCTTCTCACTCTCCATCCTTCTTTATCTCTCCACTCTACAACTCAAGGGCACAAAGTTCCGAGCCTATACCCTTCTCATACTTGACATCCATCCATGTCTCTCAATTCAGCCACTTAGCTCTAGTGAGAAATTGTAGTGCATCCCATCACCCTTCGAAAAGTGGGATTACGTCAGTGAGAGATTATCGGAGAGGGGTCCAGATTTGCGTTAAAAATTATTATATGGTTAAACGCTCATATATTGTATTATTGTTAGTGAACCTTACAATAGATTGAGTACATTTCCACTTAAAAAAATCTAACCTATTAAGTGGAGGTACTGCCCAATTACCTTATAAACTTATTATTGTCCTCTCATATGATCGATGTTGAATGTAACAATTGACTCATCGTCATCCTACAGATAATCCATCCCAATTACAAAGCACGCATTCCCTACATTCTGATGCTCTCTACTAATGTACGTATATCATTTTACTTGGCGACTGATTTGAATGTCAGAAGGTCAAGTCAGATCACCGCTAATGAAGTGACTTCCTTATGCAATTCTGGCTTCTCTTGTGGATTGGATCGCTAAGCAGTTCAGAAACTTGGATCACCTCGGACTAGGAGCCTCCGAGATGGTTAATCGCATCACAATCACTTGTAATTAACGTGAAAATTCTAGGAAATCTGTCCTAGTCCACCATTCATTTTTCCAGACATAAGATGCAGGAAGTGAATGGGCATCCTAGAACAGCAACGAATGTCAGGTCACGATCTCAGAAACATAATCAACCGGCCTAATTGACTGAGAGACCCCTCAACAGTTTAAATGACATTTGATTTGTACAGAGCTTATGGCACTCTGCATAAAGTCTACCGATGAAGATTGACATAATCTCAGTGCTTACGAAATTGATAAGAAAATGCCACAATATCCCCATAATTCGGAGAGTGTCTTGTACGTAAAAAATTTTGATAATATTTATATGACAATATTAACCAATTAAACTCAATTATTTTTTAGAATTATTTTTTGTTTTTAAAATTTTATTAAAAACACTTAAAAATGACTGAATTTTATTAATTGGTGGCTGATATTATCAGATAAGTACTGTCACGTAGAAATACAGTTACACGTACGACTTGTTGAATAATTCGACATGCAGTTACAAATTTCTTCACCGAGAAGGATTTGTAACGCGACAACATCAATCAAACGAGATGGGGGCCCATTTACCCAGGTCGGCAACGCATATCGGTGGACGAAAGAATTCCAGCACGTGCCATATTTGTACCTATGGACCTTTAGGCACAACATCACCTCGTATGTAATTCTTCCTTCTGCCTCTCAATACCGACTACACAAATTCAATCCTTGTTTTTGGATGTGATATAAAAATAAAATAATTATTAGGGTAAAATAGTTTTTACGTATCTAATGAATTATTTTTGGGATAATATTTCTTATTATAATCACGTGTCACGTAACACATTATTATTAGTCAATGCCCTTAATTATTTCTCCCGTTCCCTTATAAATAGAGACCGGCCTCCGAGTTGTGATCTTTTCGGAAAACCTTACACGCTACATCTTTGTATTAATCTTTATGCACTTACTAATTTAAGTATCGGAGGGTCAAATCGAACTATCACTTTTGATTTAGCTTTTTCTTGTATTGCAGAAACCAGGTACATCGCTTAGAGGTCTACTACCAATTGGTGTAGATATGCTAAGGATCACAAACTCATCTTGTCAGGAACTTGGAGGCTTTTCTGAGATGTTCGTGTCCTTAACCCTTCAAACCTCTCATATCAATCAGGATGGTTACAAATTCAATCTTCCGTCAGAAAACTATCACGTTGTATCAAAGCCTTCCGCCCATAGGTTCGAATTTGAATTTATACCTCAGCTTAGAAAAATGTGAACAAGGAAAATGGTAGGTAGAACAGAGACCTTTCGAAGAGAGAGAGTTTGGTCCAATAGTACCACAATTAATTTAAAAACTAAAACATCTTGAATTTAATTTCCATCAATGGGTCTTCCCTTATCCCTTTATTTTATATTCCTTTTATCCCATTCCACTCCTCTGTACACCGAAAAAATGACTTCCAGAGAGAAAAATGCTTATCGGGCTGCATCGACTTATATTTAAAAGTTCGTTGAAATTGATAAAGGAGGTTTGATACAGTTAATACCACTCTTAATGTGAGACCAAGAGGTGCTGAATTTGATTCTTACCTATAAGACTTCTTGTACCATTCATTCCCTATTTCTCTTCTATCCCTTTCTAATTCCATATGCCTCCTCTATAGACTGAAAAAAATTCGATGATATCTGATTGATCTAAATTCGAGTTCGATCAGCGGACTAAATGATAAAACTCATCATATCATTGATATTTTTCACTCATACGACTTGTAAGACTGGAATTTCAACTCAATCAATCTAATCAGTACATGATGTATTGTTTGAATGAAAGAATTATTGTCCATGGATGATGCATGCGAGTCACACCGTGTAACTTTCCAGCACGGCCCACATTATCGAGAATCTTGACCATTTTGGTCCATAATTAATAATTATGATCCGTGACAAAACCATGTTCCTTTCATGGCACATACTTCCTTGCCTGCCGACTACATCGAAATTAATGGCCCCGGTTAGATCAATCAGATTACGATAATGAAACTATTCTCCCTCTGGATGCAGAGATTAACGTCATCAACAGGTTGGAGAGATTCTAAGAGTCGGAATCGTAACTCTCGATCATGAATACCCCTCCCTTGTAATAAAAATCCACGAAAACGAGACAAAGCTTTCATTTTTCTTCTCCTTATATCGACTCGAAAATAAGGACCCCATGGGGGGTCTGATATGACCTTATCCAAGCTCAATTGTGTGCATTCGATATAAAACTGGCCACCATTAACGACTTCCTTGTGATCCACGACTTCCATTAAAAGGTCTCCAGGAAAAGGGGATGTTCACGTTGATTATATAAAAGAATAATCATGACTTTATAAGATAATAACTGAGTACCGTACTACTTGATAACTTAGAATTTTGGGTGGAAACGGGCTCAATCTCTTATAAGACATACTAACAATGATAAAATATATGAGCGTCCGGATCACTGGCAATCTCTGATATAAACTTGGATTCATTTTCAATACTCTTCCCACTTATGTAAGCTCATATTTATCTCTAACAATCTTTTCTAGAATCGTTGACATAGCAAAGGATCCACTGGCAGCATATTTCACATGGTAATAGAGCTGACTAAGCTCCTAACACATTACATCTGACAGAGGGTATTAAATCCCAAATCAATTATATAAAAAAATTATGAGTTTATAAGAGAATTGAGTACCATTAATAATATAATAATACGATATATGAGTGTCCTGACTATGGTAATTTTTGACGTACTTATAGTGGTCTCGTCTCCCCATTGATGTAAGTCCATATCCATTTTGGACAGTTTTCTCTAGGCCCAGTTGCCCATGTTGCCAACTGTTCAATAGCAACATATTTCACCGAGAATATGAAAAATAATAGAGGAGACATCCTTTAAAGCCGAGAATAGTTCTCTGGGGCCGGGGAGGCAGATGCACGACACCGCCGCTCCTCCTGGACCTGAGAATAAATCGTTGCACTTGTTCTGTTCCTTGCTAAGCCTTTCGATAAATTTCAGGGTCTCGGGGCCTCTCGGCTTACCCACACCGGACGGAATTTAATGCGACCAATGCCAAGGAGGGGCAAAAACCAAACGAAGACTCCCGAAAACACGCCCATGTGTTAGCAGGAGTAGCCCAAAACCCATAAATGCTTCCATGGTCCCCAGTAGTGGGCAAGGCAGGGGAAATGGTCCAGTCCTCGGATAGCAACCCCTGCGCTTGCACTTGTCCGGTAACACAAAACGAAAGATGTGCACCCCAGGCTGTTCTGACCCGTCGGATTGTTGGATCATTAAGTAGGAGCGACCCACCCAATTAATAAGCACATTTCTACAATAATAAATGTGGATGCAGTCTTAGTGATGTAGTCTTGGTGCAGTGACACAAGAATCTGGTTGATGTGCCTCTTATTTTATCTTTATTTTCTATCGCACTAGACCCATTGCTCTCCTTTATCATCGAAAAATGAAGGGAACTATATCACAACAAAACATCTGGTAATGGTGTGTTTTTTGGATCTGGACTTGGTTGACGCCAATTTCTTGAATCATATTAAAACTTTAATTGTGCTACATTAATATGTTCATATCAAGATAAGAATATTGTGCAGTGAGATGACTGGATTAGCACTGCCGCTACCATTCCTTACACTCATAAAAACGAAATGAAAGGAACTGGTCAAGACTGCACGCGTAGCGCATTCACCGGAAAAACCTATTAGGCGGAACTTACACCTAACAAGACGGCTGTCATCATGGGAAGAAAAGATGCAACGGGCTAAACCGGAGAGGACCAAGCGTGCAGCTGACCAATTCACATGAGACGCTTGGGTATCGCATTCGTTTCCTGCTAGGATATTGGACTTTTCAATTTCGCGGACTAGGCCAAAAGGATGGGCACGGGCGAATTCGAGCTCATGTCAGTGAGGGGACTATAAAAGGTGGGTTCAGATTTACATTAGAGATTATCATGTTCAAGCATTCATATATTATATTATTGTTAGTGGGCCTTACAGGAGATCATGATTGTTTTCATAAAAAAAAGTCTAAACTATTAGCTAGTAGTATACAATTTTCTTATAAATACATTATTATATATTTTTTTAATTCACGTGGGATCTACTACTGCAAACGAGACTTACCCGTGTTGTATAATTGGGATCAGCACATCGTGCTGTATCTCTTCAAACAAAAAGATGGCCCGACAGCTTTCTAGCTGGGTTAAGGAGTCGAACTAATATTCTACATAAATGAAGAAACCTCAACATCGAATCAAACTCCAACCCGCTGACAGTATACTGATCATATGTATAGATGCATCTACACATGATTAATGCTCACCGCCTACAGATACAAGTAAATGGATGGCTGAATACACAAGATTCTGACTCATAATTAAAATGTTATAATTTCAATCCTCGCCGTGGAAGTTAACTGTCATTTTTATTTCCCTTTATTTCTTATGATGGTATAATAGATCGATGGGCTTTCCCTATCACCGAAAAATAAACGCGTAGCTAAGATCTAATAGGAAGGACGGTGGATCGAACTACCCGCTTCACTTTTCTGTGCCGAAATTGGTCTAATTAGTTTTAGATTAATATTAAGACATCTTCAGGTTCAAATCCCGTCGTTTCCTTTGCAGTTCATGATTAGAAAAAACCAGAAGGTGAAGGCAGGCAGTCAAACCTATAGTTTACAACCCAGGGAGCAAAAACCCGGGTAGAATAGAGATACTGTAAATGTGTACGCTTTCTCCATAACCACCCACAACCATAACTGAACAATCGACTACCTAATAGGAAGAACTACGTACTTATTACCGATATTATTTTAGATTATTAGAGAAATATAATATTTAAACTTAAGATTGTATCAATTATATTTATTAGTTGATATCTTTCAGATCTTTGAATATCTATTTGATATTATTTTAATATTTTTGGTTTATATGTTTCTCGTGTAATTTGAGAGTCTTTGACTATAAATAGCCTACTTATCTACGCAATCATTTAAGTTACCCAAAATAATAAATTTCGTCATTTGATCTATGAACTGTATGTTTTTATCGTTTCTCGATATCTTTACCCTCCTCATCTCATCTTATTTTAAATTTATTCACCAAACCACCCCACCGTCTCTTATCGTGGTGTCCTTTGGTTTGGCTGTATAAATTACGGCTCAAAGAATGAACCAGTTTTGGCTCAGAAAAGAATGGGATCAGTGCGGAGAAGAACTGGACCGTGCAAAAGGGACATGCCCCTGAGAGGCATACTGGAAAAAACGAGCAGAGATGTTTTAGAAACTCTCAGCAGTTAATTATCGAAGAAGATCTCAAGACTTGTATCTCATTTCCCTATTTTCATTTTTATTTTGGTTAGATTCACTGTTACTCTATTGTATTGTTGATCATATGAATGCAAAAAGGTTTGAGCTCCCAGGCCGAGCTCAAAGGCATTATACATGCAGCAAGGAAATGATTAAAGCTTGCTGAGACAACCCCTACTTAAGCAGTAACTTTCTATGTTCATTTGCTCTAACTTTCCTGTCAAGATTTTTAAGTCCTAATAGATGACACTTGACAGCAAATTTAATATGGACCAAAATTCTTTCTTGGGAGAAAGATGTGCCAGTGAAAATAAACTTGTTTATGGACTTCCAAATGAAGTAGGCATAGGCATGCCAAGAAAGCCAATAAATGATGAACCGGAGGTGCTTCCCATGGAATTTCTTGGCAGCTATGTCAAGTTTTGAGTCCCATTGGAGATATTGTTTCCATTCCCCATTGAGATTAAACAGATGTTCCTAGATGGCTCCAGTGAATGTGCAAGCAAAGAAAAAGTTGCTTCTGGATTCTTGCTCTCGCTTGCAATATATGCAATAAGAATTGATACTCGGATTCCATTTTACGACTCTGTCAAGTGCATTAAGTTTGTTTTTGACGGCAAGTCATTAAAGCAAATTGTGTATTAGAATGGTTGGGGGAAGTCCAAAGTAGCTTGTGCCCAGAAACTGGGATTCCTTTGTCTCTAATTTGGTCTCATGCAATCGTTGTGAAGTAGGATCCCCTGGGGCTTGTTATCTAGCATATTCTGTTCTCAATGGATTGGAGGAGATTTAGGTTAGAAGCTACTTCCCGAATAGTCTTACATGATGTTGAGCCTGCTTGGCTTCCATCTCCGTCCATCTTCTCCTACTACCTCTGGTACTTCGTTCTGCAAGAACACACTGGTGTTAAGTACATTGTTATTATGTAATAGCGAAGAAAGGGGCTTAAAGAATGCCAGTTCAAAAGTAGGTTTTTGACCATTTCCCATTACGTGTTTAATTAAGGGGTAGGCTAATGGTCTTAATTTAAGTATCCTTGTTCGTCTGTAAGAGCATGAGCTTGGAATAGATACGGGACCAAAAATTCCTCCCTTTTAAGATGTATGTATTTATTCAAGCTCAATGTCATCACATCTCCGCTGCGCTTGTGGGTTAATAACCAGTAACAGTCAGCACTATTGAAGAGGATTTTCTCTCATGTTACTATTTTCATATATGCATGCGGGAGTTTCCAAGTGAAATTTAGGAGAATAGAAAGGATTGGCCAGTGAAAGTTGACTCCCTTATGAGCCCTGTGTATTGCACAAATAGTATATAAGATATATGTCAAAAGGAAACTACGATTATGTAGATATATGCATTCTTAAAATGCGAGTTATATAAGGAAATTCTATAATACGCATATGGAAAACTGGTGATGACTGTTACTGGTTATTACCGAGGTATAGAAAATTTCCACTATCAACTTAACTCTCAAATGGTGAACACCTTAATTACAGAAAATAAAACGAAGGAAAATATAATCTTTATGAATTTGGGAGAATAGTAGTAGCTTTCTCTGCCATCCTTGTTTTCGGTTAGTAGAGGTAAGGAAGCTTGTCCCTGTCCGGTTCATTACTACAACTTGATATAAAAAAAAATCAATAGATTCTAACTAGTTTCAGTTCAAGTTGAATCAAAACACTAAGCCTATGATTGGATGACGGTGAATGGATGGGAAAATTTTGCCTGTTTGACTATATAATTTTAATGGAGGGGAATTTTTCACTTCGATTTCCCTCCAAAACCCAATTTCCTTTCACCCCTGATTTGGGATTGAATGGGGGTGAAACAATTTATGAATATTCATTTAAACTAAAATTACCAAAGTACCCCTATACGAAATCAAATAAAAAAAATCATGTTATCACTTTTCAATTTGTATTTTTGAGAGTATAAGTGTTGTTGATCGTCATTTGAGAATGAGTTAAACTTTAGAGATTTTGTGATGCTCAATGATTTACAAAAACTAGGAGTTTTTTACATTAAAATCACATGTCTCGCTCTGATTGAGATTCCAATGACGTTATTTTTGGATTATCAGTTTCCATGCTATATGTGATTAAGAAAAAAAATACATGTCTTGTTTATGTGACTGTGTATTGTATAGTATGTAGAATCCAACTTTTTTTCTTGAAATGAACTCGAATTTCTAATATAAAAACAAGGATATATTTGTCTATCAATAGTAATTTATATGCGTGCAAAGTGAATACTTCCCTCCATTCTCCTCCCTTACCTTCTCCTCCATTCCCTTCCCTACCCTTCCCTTCCTTTCACCCTCATCCAAACTAAGAATAAAACTCTTCCAATAGTGAAGATTATCCATTTATAGCTTGTTTAAAGGGAAGAGATGTTGAATAATCTCAAACCACTCGTGTTCTAGTTCAGGAATTCACCGATTTCCAATTCTAAGCCCATGATTGATGCAAAACAATTTGGGTTAGAGTCCGTTATTAGACTGAGGATAGCATTCACTTTTTCTTCTCGCTATCTAATAGGTCATGAAGAAAGGGAAGTGGGTGCTCTCATGAATCCCAAAGAGGAGGTTCCATATGGGATGCTGCAGCTCTCTTTCATTTGGTTGGATTGGATTTTGAAGTTCCACAATTCCTTTCCTTAGATCTTGTTGAGCCAGAGGTTCTAGCTTTAAGAGCGTGAAGCTTTCCAAGAAAGACTTGCTTAGTTTATTATCGATGAAGTCAAATGTGCTCTTTTTATTCATCAAATAAGCGATTGTACAAGCCAAAATCTAATGGAGGCTCGAAACATCAAAAGAAAAAGACAGCAAAGATCATATGCCCCTAAATGAAAGGAGAGACACATAGTAAAGAGCAAAATTAGGCTCGCAAACCCCAAAATATGATAGCAGACCTGCAGACCACTATCTGTATATAATAAGTTAAAGAATAAACCTTGTGTCAAAAGACTACTCTCTAGGCAACAAGGCAATCCTTTTGTTGTCGAGAGTTTGCCTCCATCCGCAGATTATTGACGCCTAAGAGTCTTCCTATGATAGATTGCTCAATGAAGTGAAGTACATGAGTTCTTGTCCGGCTCTCGTGACTGAAGAGCACTAGATTTCTTACCTTCCATGTGAAATAAAAGAAAGAGTGCCTTGATAGTTTGAATAAGAGGCCCCTTACCCCCTTTACCTCTATGATGTCCGATTGCCCATTGCAATTCAAACATCTAGGATCCTACTATTTTGTGGATGCCCATTTTTTATAGTAAGAACTCCCAAATTTCCTTACTAAAAGGGCATGCAAAGAACATGTGATTCTTATCTTCCTCCGCATTAGCGCAAAAGTTGCGAGTAGCATCAAAATTGATATTACATTTTTTTCATCCTGTCTTTTGTGGACAATCTATTATGGATGGCTAACAAGTAGATGAAATAATGTCTTCAAATGCTTGAGTTGGACCAGATCAGTCGGGACTAGGGCATGCTCTCACTTTTTGTCAAGGCATCCTGAGTGCTCTACAGTGTGAAAGCACTGAACGTATTAGTGATCTAAAGAACTTGATCAGGATAGTTAAGAATAAGACAAAACCGGGTTAGGAGTTTTGTAAGGCTCACCTTCTATTGTCTTTGAAGTGCCTGTTTGCCCATTCGAGTTCTCTACGCACTATTACAATTGATGCTTCTAATGGGATCCCAAACCTAGACTGGGTGATGGATAGTAGGAGAGAGCCTAGATCATCAATTATCAATCAAAAACTTAGTGAATTTGCCATCCCCTACAAGATGTTTTGAAACGGGATAGTTAAGTGTCCTTAGCTTCAGTATCCTCCTTCAAGAGTATGAACAATCTACAGGGAATTTCATGGACCAAAAAACACTTGCCCTTGAGCAAGCAATCCTGAATCCAAGCTATCCACAAGGACCTTGATTGCTGGAAGAGGAGCTAGACATATCGCTTTGCATTATTTCGTGTGTCAAGACCTTTAATACCTAGTCCCACTTCAGACTTTGGGAGACAACAAGTATCCCGATTTATTTTAGCTCCGTGGGTTGGGCCATTTGCCCCATTCCATAGAAAGTTTTGCATTTTTGTTCCACTACTCGTACGACCTTTTTTGGAAGGATGAAGGCATTATATCAAAAGTTCACAAGAGAATGCATAATTGAGTGTATCAGTTTTAGCCTCCCTGCATGTCAAAGGCTTTTACCCACCCATCAATTTTGTAGGTTATTTTCTTGATAAGAAGCTTGTAGTTCTTCTCCGTGAGCCTATCAGGAATCAATGGACTCCAAAAATATTTTACTAGGAGCTGCCCTTTCTTTGGTAGGTTCAACCTCAAGCTAGACATTATATAAAACTGGTAAAAAATGCTCACAACGAATTGTAGGATCCCACATCAACCTTTGTAAATATTAGTAGGTCATCGAGAAAGCCAAGTTGTGTTAGTTTTGTTTGGGACATTGAGGGATGGTAGAGGATGTGGCCCTCTATTACTATTCTATTTAGAAATCTTGATAACACCTCAATGGCCATAACAGAGAGAGGAGGAGATAGCGGGTTGCCTCGTCGTAGTCCTTTCATGCCTTGAAAATATCCTTCCATCCCTCCGTTTACATTTATCGATAAGCGGGGTCCCATAACACAAAGCATGACTTATTTAATGAACTGTGTGGGGTTGCCAATGGTCTGAAATATATTCTGAATGAAATCCCAACTAACTAAGTCAAAAGCCTTCATAATGTCTACTTTAATGGTACATCCATGACTTACTCCGAACCTATGATAGCCTTTTACTATTTCCTGTGCAAGTAAGATGTTCTCTCCTATAGTCCTCCCTTTCACAAATGCAAATTGGTTGTGAGAGATAAACTCAAGTAATACATATTTAAGTCTATTCGCTAAGATCTTGGTGATACATTTGTAAACAATATTGTAACATGGGATTCATCTGAACTCTATCATATTTGATGGGTTGGGCACCATAGGAACCATTGTGATACATGTACTATTAACTTTCTTCAATAGAGTATAACCTTGGAAGAGACTGAGTATGGCTAAGATGAAGTCCCTATCTACCACATGCCAAGAGGTCTTAAAGAAATGTGCATTATATCCGTCCTGGTCAAGTGACTTGCTATTGTCCATACTCCAGAAACCTTCTTTAATTTCATCATCTCTAGTAGAGCTTGTTAATAAATCAGCTAGATGATTTGACAGGTGGAAGTCTAGTATAGATTGTAGCTAAACGACACTCCCACCCATTATCTAGGCATCAACTATTACCAGGAGTATCCTATAATAAGATAATACTTTATTTGCAAGCTTTCCCTCTATTTCAGTACCTTCCTCAGTGAAAAGAACCATCAGTGCAAGCTTGGACCTATTGATTTTCAGGGCCCTACGGAAAAAACTAGTGTTTTGGTCACCCAATAATAGCCATTTGACTCCGGCTTTCTATTTGTATAATGATTCTTCCATAACCTTCAGCTCCATGTACATTTTAGATAGTCGGTATTCATCCTCAATAAGTTCAAAGGGCAACCCGATTGCAATAGGCTTGCTTGGACCATTGAGAGATGTTTCTGACGTAGCTATAGATACCTCATTTTTAGCTCAAGAAGAAATACTTTGAGATGGTCAAACTCATTCAAGGCACAAAGGCTTTTCATGGAATAAAAAGTGAAGAATCTGAGTAAGGACTATTGGTGATAGCAACTAAGTGGGATTCAAAGGCTTGGCAAGTGAAGTTAATAGAGTTATACCTAAGCAAATTTGGATTCATCATGAAGATCATTGAGTTAGTTTTGACTTTGTGGGTCTTGGACCCCAAAATTCATCATGGAGAGGGAGATACTATTCTCACAAATCCTGAGGTCTTTTTGCAGGTTTCTTATTTTCAAGAGTTACTAACATGACGAATATTTATAAAATCCATGCTCTGCTGAGGAGAAGAAAATGTGGCGAGTCCAGAAACTAAGATGGATTGATAATATTCCAGCAGTAAGGATTGAGTAAAAGTGGAAAGAAAATATTGTTGTAGCCCCATTGATGAAGAAATTAGATGATACATGGTTGATTTTGAGCCTCGATGTCTTCCTTCTTTCCGAGTTTAATTCTCGAATGAAGTGTATAAAAGGAGGAAGAGCTGAAGGACTTGGGGGATAGGAAAAAAACCGAGGCACTTCACAAAATTTGGAGTGGCCACCCACAGACGACGACTACCACGACTCTTCACATGAGAGCTGCTACAATTGTGATTTCTCCCTCAATCAGCTTCTATTCACAAGCAACCATTGAACTAGCCAAGTCCCTCCTTTACTAAAGTCTAAATGACCTCGAGTTCCCTTCGATTTGATCCGGGCTATCCGTAGATTGGTAAGGCCCTCTCGATTCCTTGCTAATCTATCTTGTACCTAGCAACTACCTAATGGTTGTGATTACTACTTGGTCCGTATTGTGGTTCAGTCAAGTTTTGAATCCCGCCCTTATTTCTCATGATGCTAACTGGTTTTATTTTTATTATACAATATTTCTATGATTCCCTTGGTTAATGAATGCGGTCGTCCATGTTCTGTTAAATCAAATTACCGTTCTTTGATGTTTGGTGTTGATATGTCATGTCAAACTAGTTGCTCCGGGGATGAGTGATGCCACAGGTTTGTCAATATTTAAAGTCGTTGAATTCATTCGAGTTCACTACTGGTCAGTCGCATCCTCAATTTTAAGGTTAATTTATGGGTTGTCTTGTTTTCTTATCCATGATCTTCTTACGGTTCACATGTCATCCATGAATGCATTTTTCCTTACATGCTATACATGATTTGTTTTAAAAGAAGTATTTTTTTGCTAGGTGTTTTAAAGATTTATTAATTTTACCATATAAAATAAAAAACCAACAAAACTCATTTGTCTGACGCTTGCTCTATTTTTTTTTCAATTGGGAGAGTCAATTGCTTTTATGTTATTACAAGTCTTTGTCGGTAGTGTTGAGTTATTTAAGATTACATGGAAATGGAATTGAGCAAGAGAAATTCGAATGAGTTAGGAGAAGACCGTTGAAACACAAATGGGTTATTGGGAATAGAACATCATCAAGATAAAAAGCCTCTTATCATCGTGGTAAGGTATAATTCTCTTATTCCTTTGATGCTATTAAATTGATTACTTTATTTGCCACTATATACGGAATGCTTGTTGAGTCCAACATACAATTTATGATGAGGGTCCATTTTTTTACTTGCGTATAGGATTAGAAAATTTGAAATTAAATAAAATAAGGTAAATTTAGAAACACTGTTAGGGTACCAATTTAAGGCATGTCAATGGGCTCGTGAGCCTTTCGAGTATAATAGAACCCTGAATCCAACTTTAGTTCAAGACTGACCAATAAAAACCTATGTGGTTAGTGTCATATGCCATTAGGTGAATTATAGGTTTCTAATCGACCTTAGAACCTGGTTTCATAAACGATTAGTGGTGACTCATTTCCTTTTTTTAAACCATGATATTGCAAACTCGTTTTATTTTGAGGTTGCGACAGTAATTTCAACCCGACTTAAGATGTCACTAAATTCACCGTAATTGAGTTTCTTGAGCTCTACCTTCAATAGTTTTAGTTTTTGGTACAATTTGAACATGGGGTGCCTTTGTTCATTGTAAGTGGCAAACTTTGCTCGAGAATATTCCAATAGGAAGGTGGCTTGAACAGAAGTTGAAATATTTGAAAGGGACCTTGGTTCTTAGTTGTTCTCAAATCAAGGTTATCAAACTCGGGTACAGGTCAAAGACTAATGGGTCGAGAAACTCTACTACATAACTTGGAAATGCATCAAACCAATGCTCATTTATGAGTACCCTATCTAATTTCCAGGTTATAAAGCCCTCATTTCTCTTATTTGTTCATGTGAAATAATGTCCAATCCAAAAGTGGTCTGGAAGTTTCAACTCATTCAAAATGGTGTTGAAATCTGACAGTCTTGAGAAGTCACTTACATTAGAGTTGCTAGACTCCCTCATTTCCTTGACGATATCGAAATCCCTTGAGATAATCTAAGGGGCATTCCCAATTAGCCTTTCCATATTCTTAAGGGAGGACCAAAGAGATCACTTTTCAAAAGCAAAATTTGCAGTATATAGACTATAGTAAACCAGCTCTTGATTAACTGGATAGAACAATACTAGCATTAAGCTTCACTATGTATGGCATTCAATGAAATTGACTCATTAAATATAACCCAAATCCTTCTTAGCTGAGTATGCCAGTAATTGTGTTTCAAGGACCAGTTGTTGAACATACAATTGACAATTTGTCTTACTTTGGCCTATTTTACTCTAGTCTCCAAGGGCATACCATGTACACCATGAGCTACTATTTGCCTTCTCAACTCATGGTGTTTCAGAGGCTTGTTAAAGCCTCTTATATTCCATGGTACTAGATGGTTGTGTTGGTGGAGAGCCAAGGACCTTCTCTGCTAGTTGTATTTCTTGTATATTTTCATTTGAGTGGTCATTGGGTACTACTACGAGTATTGTCTTTGGCACCATCTCTTCTGGTTCTTCTTTCTCTTTATAGATGGGTCCTAGCATACTCAACTACAATTACCATAATCTGCTCATCATCTAACACAACCGGTAGGACCTCTAGATAGTCACCTCGTGCTGGGATCTCCACTAGTAATCGAGCTATATTTCCTCTAGCTATGCCTCTTGCCTTGTGTTCGAGGCATATTTGCCTATTCCACTCACTATATAGCTTAACTCTTGCTTAGTCGTAAGTTCTAGTGGGACATGGGAGAGCTTGACCCATACCGGTATTCTGCTTTGGGAGGTATCTAATGGTTTTATGCCTTCTTTCCATGGGTGAAGGATTATGGAAGAGTAGTTGAAATGCAAAGGACCTTTGTTTAGGGCAAAATTCGTGCCTTCCGCTATGGCAAAATCGAACATCACAAGTCCGTTATCTAGTTTCAGGAATGAAATGCGTCCCTTCTTGCCTCAAAGATAATTTGCCTTCTGCAATGGCGAAATTGAACATCACAAGTCCATTGTCTAGTTCTAGTAGTGAAATGCGTCCCTTCTTGCCCCAAAGATAATTTGTCTTCTGCAGTTGCTTAGTTTTTACTGCCAAGGAGGTTAGGAGGCTGGGCCTATCAATTACTAATACAATACGATAGCACGATACGACAAAACATGTTCTTAGGTGAGCTTGGGTCAAACATATTTAAACACAAAATAGTTTAGACATGATAAATAAATATGTTTAAACAGGTTAAATTCATGCAACCCTAATAAGATATGTTTAAACACGTTTGGTAAATGTGTTTCACTATTTTCATATAAATATTTAACCTATTTAATACATTTATATCCATGAAATTTAAGAACTAAAAGCATCCATTTCATGTTTTGTAATCATCAAAATAATGTCAAATGTTCAAAAATTGGTTATGCTTATTATCGTACTGATTTTCTTTTAAGTATAATTATATATATTAGACATTATATTAAATGGGTCAATATAGTTGAAACACGATTTAGACACACAACCCATCTAAACGCAAACATGTTTAGACACAATAAATAAATGTGTCATATTTAGGTTATCGGGATTTCTAACCTGAACCTGTTTAGACACGACACTTTTAAATACGATACGACACTGCACAGTTTACCAACCCTCGTTAGGGCATTTTAAGTTCATCATCTTATTCAAAATACAAAGAAGAACTGACAAGGTAAACTGCAACATCGTACAATTTAAACAATACTACTATACAACAGATCAAAATCAAAGTTTTCTGAGTTTTGTCCGCATTAATTCTAAGATTGAGGACCTGACATCTTGTTCAAGACTTCTCGAACATCATTACAAGCAGGGATGGATCCAGGAATTCCCGCCCACCCTCCATTCCCCCATCCGACATCCCCTAGAGAAATTCAATGCCGCAATGCGAGACAATTGGCTCTGTCTTTTCCTCATTTCCAACGTTGTTGTCATCCTGCTTGGCCTTTGCCTCTTTATTGGCATGTACTGCCGCAGAAATTAAAGAGCAAAGGTAGAGAGAGAAGAGGTCAAGAAATTCATCTTTTCTTGTGATTCGGCAACAAAGAAGAGGTCTCGTAATTAATTTGTTAGCATAATTAATTCATCAGGGGATGCTGTTCTATACGAATTTGGAGGTAGTAAGTTTGTTTAAATTGATGGTAGAGTATCCTGTTGTCTTGGTGATAATATGGACAAAACATTTCTACCTTCCTATCTTGTTTTTTTTATTGGCATATTTACTTATGATTTTCTCTTGGCCTCGGTTCTCTCTTATATTTTTTTAAGCATCTACTAATGATCCTTTTAACGAGGTACTGCTTCTCATTCTGCAGAAGAGAGATCTCAAATCGGATGGTAAGCTCAGTAACCTGCCCAGAAGCAAGGCATTTACATATCAGATCACTGCCTATGCTCTACTTGACGCAACGCAAGTGTTTGGAAATTTGATAATTTGCAAGATCACTTGTTCAAGAGAAGAGAGAAGTAATCGAAACAATAAGAAATTGAGCACTGCAACAGTTTGGTATTATCCTGGCAAGTGTTCAGTCAAGTAATTCACATTAAAAAAAAAAAGTTTATTTAAGAGTCTCATTCATTGCAAGCCCATAGCTCTACTGTTCAGCATAGTTTTCAAAACCTGACCATAAACTGAATCAATTTTCCTGTGAGGTCATGGATTCAATCACAATGCCATGTCTCCAATCGGTTTACTAGAAACAGTTAAAATATTTGGCTACTTCTAACCAATCTCGGGCAAGGAAATACTTATTAAAATCCAAATGCACATGGTCCATCAAAATCCCAAGCTCATGTTCATGGAGTTGGAGGAAAATCCTCAAGCTCAGAAATACTGCTAGGAATTTCATTTCCAGCAAAATTGGATCAGGAGTTACCCAATTTTTCTGGTATGATAAATGGTCAGAGCCAAGCTCTCTATGCTCGATTCTACCTAGGAGTGAAGACACCTTTCCTTCCATTGGTACCCGTGCCAGAGTTTCCAAAGTATATTTTGACGGAACTTGACATTGGCAAAGAGCTTCTGACCCTACTGTGCTTGCCCTTCTGCCTTTAATTCAAAGCACGGTTTCTCTCCATACCCAAGATCAGTTCCTGTGCAACTACAAAGCTGATCCAAGCATCCTGATCATTTGGAACCAAGTGAACTGGCACAGATTATTGTGGTTCCGAGGCCATATTCCACGAACTTCTTTTGTATGTTGGTTGACTATTCGTAATAGATTATCCACTAAGGAGGTTCTATCAAAATGGAAGTCGTTGCCCCATCTACTATGCGAGTTTTGTCAGTCAGGCATCGATTCAATATTTAGGTCTGAGGATGTCCCTTTTGTATCTCTTGTAGATGCTTTTGTTTAATGAAAGCCTTATAATTACCCAAAAAAAAAAAAAAAAAAGAAACCAATGGCTACAACTTCGGAGGTCTGACTCCCTATCAGACCAATCCAACCAATCAATCCAGGTTTTCTTTTCAAAACCCAAATAAGATTCGGGATTCCGCCGTCAAAGATTGATAGAGAAAGAGCCATAGATATCTCATAAAATCACAAGTGAGGATGCATTTCGTGTTTAGGGATCAGCCTTGCACTAGTAATTTCACTACTCACTGGAGCCACGACTATGAACCTGAGGCAGGCCTATGGGGAAGCATGACCAGATGGAGAACATTACCATGTTAAACACGGTGCGTGTATATGGGATCAGGAGTACTTGTCCAAGCCACTGCCGTTCTCACTCAGCACTCAACCACGGTTACAATCCAGGGAATCCTGAACAAAAGGGCCCTGATGATATAACCTCAAGACAGGATAAAATGAAAGAGATAATAATGACCCGAGTGAGATGATTGATTGTTTCATGTGGCAGAGGGGCTAAGGCTGCTGTCTTTGTAGCAGAGGACTTGGGCAAGAGGAAATGAACAAAACTTCATGCCCTGTAATTTCCCAAGACAACTCCATGTCCTCCTAAAAGGTCTAGAACAAGCAAGTCTCCCCATGCAAAAAAACAAAGAACTTGTTTCTTCCTTCCCTTCCAAATGTAATCGCCTACAGCTGACTAGAGGACAGATTTTCTGCAATTTTCACACTTAAGGAAAATGAAAGAAGTAAAAGCCTCAGATATTGTCAGATCAAAGAGAACCCCAGAAAAGTCCAGCTGAGCATCCCTTTTTTTACAAGTAGAGTACTACTATTCCTCCCTCCGTGTTCTCACATCCCAATGACTCCACAATTGACAATACCGTGAGCTGTGCCTTTGGACAAAGATAAATCATTTTATAGTGTATGCAATTACTCTTGTAAAAGCTGGAGAGAATTTCCTCTTGGTTGTTTTCTGGGAGATCACCAGCCTCATCTAGATCAGTTATCCAAAGACAGATTCCTGAGTATGAATCAAAATCAAAACCATCCAATGCTTAAACGGGACCTTTTTGGCTTATATGGGACATTATCATGACAGCAAAATTAAAATATTCAACTATTTCAGACAAAAAATAAATGAATAAAATATGCAAATATATGGCACAAATATGTGAATAGATAGCATAGCAGACTATCTGTAGCATTCTCGAAACTAAGCCAAAAACGATGTCGCTCTCTCCTATGAACATGAAAATATTACAAAACAGTTGACTACTTTACCATGGGCAATTTCTCATCATAAAATGAATTCCCAAAAAAGGGGGTGAAAATCATGCAAACTAGCAGAAACTGTTTGGATATTTACAATACGTATATAAACAAAGAACATAGACTTAGTACTCAATATCACAAAGAAAGGAAGTTCAAAGTCCTAAAACCCAAAGGAGGGTTCATGCATGAACTGGCTGTGAACTGACTTACCACAGTTCTTATCACTGGTCTCAAGTATTGAGAGGCTACTTGAAGACTAATACATCTCTTGTCATACTGTCATATTGTCTATTCCCATACTGTGAGGAAATAACTGGTTGAGACATTTATTCTAGGGCATGTTTTGGTCAACCCCTCTTCCACCATAGCCATATCGTCTTCCCCAGCTATACTGACCATGGAAATTCTGAACTCGACCGGTATCGGAGACACCATAATTTTGATGGGGAGGTCTGAAGCGAAAGTTACCAAAAGTCTGGGGAAAAAAGGAAAATGCAGGCTTGAAACTGTTAATAAATTAATATTTAGTGCAGAAAATGAATTTACTATATGGAGGAAAATAATAATAATATGAATCCACAGACCTCGTCACCCATCCTGATCCTCTCCGAGAATCTGTTCTGACCAGCCCTTGTTCCTTGTGATAGTGAATTGCAAGATATTGTGTCAAAGAAATCATCTTTCTTATATGCAAGCTGTAACAAGAAGCAATAAAAGGTCAATATTAAGTAAAATGAAAAAAAAAAAATCATTATTCAAGGCAGACCATGCAAGAAAGTTCATGTTCTGCTTAGCAACCGCATAATCACATATAAGTGAAAGTGCATATATTTCGATACCAACCATGGTATTGGGCTTCCCTGTGAGGCCAATGCCCTCTCCACTACCAAAGCCTGGAGAAACAGAACAATCCCCGGTTTCAGCTATATCCTTTTTATCTGACTTTCCAAGGGCACCCCATACTTCATCCTTTTTAAACTTCTCATTCATGGCTTCAAAATCAAATTCCTCAGTGAATGGAACTGAAGAATTTTGCTGCAGTAAAAAATCATGAGGCAACAATTAGATGCTATAGAAAATAATTCTGTAAATATGCTGGGATGAACCTTCCTTCAAATGAATTTTCAATTTCAGGTTGATTAAGAAATCACAGCAGCAAAAGAATTAAGAAGATAATTGGACAAATCCATCCAGCAGGTCAAAGTCAAATGACAAAATTTATCAATTGTATTTCCACCATGCAAAATAAGCATATGCATCCTATATATAAAAGCAGCTTATGCAGGATGAATGTCAGAAAAGATGCTTTAACAAATGCACATCTGCACCCTCAATTTTTCAGGTGATGCTATCGATTTGGAAAACCACACATATGGCAAGAACTTGTCTACAACCAAAATACAAAAGACCTTCGTCAAGCCACAGTTTATTGCACAGTTTTCAAATGTGATGTTGCAACAAGTAAAACACCAATAAAGGGAAATATAGGGAAAGATACAAAGCAAAATTCTCCTTGTAATAACCGCCTCAGAAAAGCAAGTAAAAGTGTAGTTACAGCTGGTGAACTCCAAAAGCCAAAAAAGATAAAGAGAATGAAATCACTAGATTTAATTAGCAAGGGTCAACTGAGTTCATTAGAATATGAGTACAACCTGGGATGCAGAAGTTGGCAGTGGCAGTAGTAGTTCTCTAGGAGTTTGGCTAGAAATCGAGGAGAATACATCCGCTTTTGCTGGCATTGCACAGTCTACATCATTGTTAGGATAGAGCTTCTGCATTTGAGAAAGCACACTGTTTCCAGGTTGTGTCAATTGATTTGGAGCTAAGGAAGATGGTGGTGGTGTTAGCAGGGGACGACCTGACATAGGTCCAAAAGAGGAAGCGGGAGAAGTCATGGAATGGTCAGGAACTGACCGGCTGCTAATCATTGGTGGCATAGCAACATTATCAGAAAGGATCAACGGTGAATGGGCTGAGAGGGGTACATTCATATTAGAGGATGAAACTACAGGGGAGTTGAAAAGTTGCATTGGTGTTTGAGAAGATGAAAGTCTTGGATATTCAGTAAATGATGTTACTGATGAAGACACAGGATTGATGACTTCAGATGTGCTTATCAACGCACCTGTGGCAGATGACCGAGGTTGTTGGAATTGATTTTGCACTATCCTAGGGACTAAGACACTAGGTTGGGACACAGAAGGGATGCTACAGGATATACCATCAATAGGACTGATGGCTGTCCCATTATAACTTTGCGAAGTGATTGGTGTTAAGATATGTGATGCAGCAAGACTTTGAGCACATTCAGTTTGATTTGATGAACCGAGATGCACTCCAGATTGATATGGGTGCGACTCTTCTGGCTTCACTCTACTTATCACAGCAGGAGTGTCATGGAACTGATTTTTACCACCAACTGCAACTGGGGATGATGAAAAAGGCACCCCTGTGTAGTGTGTCTGGCAGAGAAGATATAACATACAAGTCATGAACCACCCTTTGATTACAAATAATGCAAGAATTTCTTCGAAATGTCATATGATAAAACGAACCTGGATTATAGCAGGATCACTGTAAAGATGTTCTTCTGCGGTAGCAGGTGGGGAAGATATTACCTGTAAGTGCTACAAGTAACAAAAAATAATAATAAATGTCCTACTTGAAACAGAATCACTATTACTATGTACCCTCCAAAGCCCTAAGAAGAAGATACTCGATAGAAAAAAAAACTGAAAACTGTACATACAACAACAGAAATTTCAAATATGACACGATTATAAACATGCTGCATATCATTGGGAACCTCAATCATAAATACTTCTGTTTCTGGAAATTGCTTCCATGAAATTATTTGGAAATTTTCCAACTATTTGAAATCCAAAGGAATAACAAAGATAGAGCGTAAGCTTGTTTAAGCAACGAAAAAAAAAAGTGTGATGCATGTAGGTTTTCCAAAAGAAACATTCTATGGAGATCATACTCTTAAGTTTTTGTGGAATGACAAGCTGGCAACGCTGATAACTTAACTACAGAGAAAGTAAGGCATAAATTTTTTACCTTGATGTCGCTTCCTCGGAAAAGGATGTATTCATAAACTTTCTCAATTGGAGGAATTTGAGGCCCATCTTTCTTGCGCCCCTCAGTTCCATATGATTTTACTGCCACATCCGACACAAGTCAGTAATAAAAACTACCACTTGAGTGTAATCTGACAAAAGAAATCGCTCATTATATTCCTAGCAGTAAGATGAACTTCTAATCGGAAGAACACACAGTCCACTTGCTGCACGGTGTGATAAAGAACTGCATTAGTACCACAAAAAATGTATTTGCCTGCAGAAACATGTTCAAATAAAAATAGAATTGCGTAAAAAGCTTTCCAAAAGTGGAAAAACAAGTTCAAATATCTCCTTTTCAAATTCGTTTCTTCCATTTTCCCTTATATCTTAGTTCATCATTTATCTGAACGACAAACTGGCTCGACGAGTAACTGCAACATTATACATCATTATTGTTCTTAAGACATGAAGCATGCAAAGTACTTCAGATATCATCAGGTTCTTTTCCTTGATAGTCTTTTACACCTATATTTATAAATTGAAAAATTGATCATGTTTTTCCTCAGTATGGACACAAATTCATGAGGAGAAGAGAAACAGGTATATCCAGAAAACTATCAAATGCCGCACATATTCACCATCTGAAGCCAGACATAGAACTTTTTGCGCGATCAATACATCGTAATCCATGCAGCATGATTATATACACAGGCAGGTAATAACTGACACACGATTAAGACGTACCGTTCTTCAATCCAATGGTGGAATCCTTGATGTTGAGGAAATACAGGACGCCCTCGTAGCGGATCTCGTACCGGGAAATCAAGCTTATGAAGCTCCCTGTGTACGAATCCGCGGCGTTAGAGCTACCCGATGGGTGGTGTGGAGCATCAGACGCCATCACCAAAGGCGGAGACTAGCAAATGAGGAGCAGAGCGTGGACAGATAGAGCGGAGGAGGAGGATGTAGCTAGGGTTCTCCGAGGAGGGGGAGGAGCGCGGCCGTTCCTTGCGAAGCAATACTCTTCGGCTACTGCTTTCCCTCTCTTTTGAGTTCGACTATTTATCTACGTGACGTTGGGTTAAGGAATAAAAAGAAAGAATCGGAAGGGAAAGGAAAGCAAAACAAAACAGGTGATCGCAACTTCTTCTGCCGGTTATTTTCATCTCCTCTACTGCTCTTGGAGAAGGTTCGATTTTGGGCCGTATCTATATAGGCCTTCCAGTCAGGCCCATTTTCCAGGGCTGGCCCACTTTAGGCCCAATCATCTGTTTGGTTGGTCATCCGGTCCCCGATCAGGCCCTGCAGAAAGAAGCAGCCAGCTGGGTCGAATAATCATCAGCTGTAGCCCTAAAATTTTCTTCTTTTATCTGTTTTCATCCTAAATTTTTGAGATAGATTTGGTACTTTTATAATCTTATTAATTTAATATTAAAAATTTTGATTACCTGACAAAAATAATTATCTTACAAATTTTTAATATAAAATAACAAAATTACTAAAACATACCTCTGCAAAAGTTTAAACTTTAAAGAAATATGTTAAAAAAGGTCTAGGATGAAAAAGGTTAAAAAAGGAAGAAATTGAGGAGTAGAGGTGTATTTTATTTTTCCAATAAACAACTCCTATTCATCTTCTCTCCCTCATTTCCTACTTTCTGAGGTCAACCACCCCAATTCTCCAAGACTTATGCTAATATTAAGGTTTCTTATAAAATTTATTTTTATTATATTTACATACAAAACCTTTCAAAAAAATTTCTTACAAAAATTACTTTCCCTCTTCTGTAGATTTTTTACTAACACTATCAAGTTTTTCTTACAATGGTAACTTTTACGGACATCACATCAGACTTGCTAAAGTGACAGAACAATATAGAACTTCAATTTAGGAAAATTAAAAAGAACCAAAAAATTTAAAACTAAGGGACGCGCAGAGGGGAGCTAAGCTCCATCCTTCCATCCGCACTATGGTGGCTACTGGAGGCCCCGCTCGCCTCTACAACCATGGGTTGTCATGGGGAGACACGAACCACTTGTCCCATCTGCTGTCTTTTCAAGAAAGAGAGGATTGGATGGAGGAGGCTGGTGGCAAAGTTCACCTCACAATGCCTTTGACGACCATTCTTGGAGCTGGCTGTCCGCGGAGTACCCAACTGGTAACCTTGTAAAACTGCAAAAGTAGGATATTAATAAGAAGTAACCCTTTCAATATTATTCAATATCCAATAGTGGAATGCTTGGCATGGAAGCACAAATTGTGTCAAGCCAACGGTCGGATGATGAAACTAATTGAAAACGACCTAATTTTATATTCTCTATAAATAGTTATCACCGTTATTCTAAATATTATTTTCCTCTCTCCAACTTCTTTAACTTCTCTCTTAACTCACCACCTTAAATGTTGAAGGCTCAAATCGATTTATCAGCTCCATGTCACTTCTAATAAGTTTTAAAATAAGTGAATTTGGTTGATAGATGATGATGAGAAACATAACTATGCCAAAAGTATACTCCCAAATTTTTTGGGTAAATAGATGCCTGATGAAGAAGAGTAAGTCTGTTGTCAATAATATGGTCATATTTGTGTTTTCCAAATGCATTTTATGGTTGAATATATGAACATGAAATTATTGAAAAGATTTCCCTTGTTTTGCAGTACTTTTTTTTATTTGATTAAGATGTCTGGAAGTAAAATCATATCAGTCAAATACATTTGTTGATATCTTTAAAATTTGCGAGCATCTCTTTCGTATTTTTTTGATGTTTTCAATTGATATGTTTCCTTAGTGAGTTGCTCAGTCTAAAATTCCAATAAAGTTGCATTCTCTTGGTCTAGGATTATGGCTAACCGCGTTTATCTCTTCCAATATTTCTGTTCTCATTCTCTCTCATGAATTATATAAAATTTGTTGTGGTATTAGAGCAGGTCGATTGGGACGGGTTGCTGCTATCATTAACTGAAGTCAGTATTTTCAAATTACGTGCAACTAAACAACCCCTGATAAAAACCAAGCCTCGTTTGATTCCAATGATCTATTTATCTCTCGCAATTTTCAACAGAAGGAGCAATGCACGCTTGTACGAGGTGTGCGCACCACTATATCGTCACAAATTCAAATAATGAAGCAAGAAAATCGAATTTAGAGACATCTAAGCTATTTGATATCCGAGGCGATAATTCAATCGATCAGTCCTATTACAACCGATTCGTCACGTCCAGTAAAATATGGTACATATTGCAAGCATAAATTACACACAAGCTTAGAAAGTTATAAATGGATAGCGTAGCAACTCGGCTTCATACTTGAGTACGTCGTAGTAATAATTTACCACATTTATTGAAATATCGTACATTCGAAAATACAGATCACACAGTTTTAGGGAATTCTTGATGGAGAGCGTCGAAACTAGGTTGCAACCATTTATTTAAATCTAAGAGAAGAGTCCAGCTGCTAAACCATGGGAGTTCTTGCCCTGCAATGAAGAAGAATAGGGGATGTAAAATCTCTTGAATTGACAACTTGTAGATGATCTTATCATTGATGTGAATTAGTAAGTTCACCTGCAGGAGGAATTCACCCTGAGCAATGTAGATCAATGTATGTGAACTGATCCATAAACTTAGTTTAGGGTGCAAAACTCAATAAAAGAGTAACACAACTAATTTAGGAGGCGAAATAGGATAGTTTAACAAAAAAATTGAGTAAAATTAAGTGAAATATATGTGTGTGTATATAATATTAATGATTTTTCCAAGTTAGCCTTGTACGTGTGTATACATATCAAACACCGACCCATTAGCGTAGCACCACTAAAAATCCAGTATAGCTCCAAGAACTCCATACTTGCCAGTTAATAAAGCTCAGTTATAGTGAATGCTTTGACACATATGCATAGAGGAAATTCGAACCCGAGATCTTGGAGTCACCAAAGCATATAAGAATAAGTTTGGAATTATTAGACCACTTGCTCTTGTGGTATAGGTTCACAAGTACGAGAAAATCTTGTATGTAATGGTATTACTATGTGATAGTGCCTATATTGTGACAACTATTTTTATGGTTATTTTTTAGATTTTATAAAAAAATTCTAAAATATTGATTTAATTTTACTAGTTAATATCATCACGTAGACATTATTGCACATAAGACTATCTCCACAGGTAAAGAGAAATTTAGGTGAAGTATTAATAAATGGTATGACAAGTCTAAGAGCTTGTGAATCTATGGCTATAAGAAAAAGAATCACTGCACCATTCTCACCTTTTAGGCAGCTGTACAGTGGTACTCACTGACTGCAGGGGTTGTCACGAGTAAAGGTGCCACACGACTGCGGGTTAGGGTTGCCCTTTGCGGGATCCGTGGTGCAAGAGTAGTACCTCTGGCCTGGAGGTGGCTTATCTCGGCCACACCCGGCAGCATTTTGGTTATTGTTCAAGCGGCCAGAAACCGTGGAAGAGTCGATCAAGGACCGGCGGGGGACAATCTCGCGGCCTAGCTCGACATCGGGCTGCACATATGCTATGATCTGGCAGTCATAGCGTCGGTCTCCCTCGTTGCAACTCGGTGAGGAGATGGTGGTCGAGTTGCTCGTGATGGCAATCGTGGCGGTTCGTTCTTCTGCTACTGCCGAAGCTCCGGTCTTCGAATCCTGGCTCGGATGGAACATTACGACCACCATTAACAGTACGGTGAACGACAGAAGGTGAGATCCAGAGGAAGCCGCCATGTTTGATTCTCTCTCTCTCTCTCTATCTCTCTCGGCCACAAGGAGTCACATGGTTCTGTAGAAGGGGATATTTTAGAGAGTACTGCCAAGAGAGAAATCTTCAGCAATGGAGGTCGCTGGCCGGTCTTATCATAACACACGCTCTCTCTCACTCTCTTTCTCTCTCTCGGCCACAAGGAGTCACATGGTTCTGTAGAAGGGTATATTTTAGAGAGTACGTACTGCTAAGCCAAGAGAGGAATCCTCAGCAGTGGAGGTCGTTGGCTGGTCTTATCATAGCTCTCTCTCTCTCTCTCGGCCACAAGGAGTCACATGGTTCTGCAGAAGGGTTTAATTTAGAGAGTACTGACAACCCAACAGAGGAATCTTCAGCAATGGAGGTCGCTGAGAAATGGGTGAAACTACCGTTGTTTTTGAAAATAATTCGCGAAATACGGTTTATTCAAAAATAATTACTAAATTACCGTTTTTTAACCGCAGGTTGAAGATGCGGTTTTATTTTTAATGAACCGCATCTTGAAGATGCGGTTCAATTTCTTTTTTTTTTTTAATATTGAGGAACCGCATCTTGAAGATGCGGTTCTTTGTTTTTTCAAAAAAAAAAACCTGCACAGCATGTTAAGGAGGAAAGTTAGATTATATATGACGCATAAGAATTTGTTATATAAATTACTATTTGAGTATTGATACTTGTAAAATTTACTCTTAAAATTTTGTAAAAATTTTACACGTGTAAATATTTGACAAAGATTTACAAACTGAGATGTTGTAAAATTAATATGTAATATATAATGAGCTTATTTTACAATTTTTTTTATCAAATTTTTACACATAAAATTTTTACAAAATTTAAGAGCAAATTTTATAAATATAAATATTTAAATGATAATTTATATAACGAATTCTTATATATCATATTGTGTGCCAGAGATTTTAAGACGTCGAAGGGCATCAAGTAACTTCTCATTGTATAACATATAATAATTCGTTATATAAATTACTATTTAAGTATTAATACTTATAAAATTTACTCTCAAAATTTTGTAAAAATTTTACACGTATACAGATTTGATAAAAATTTACAAAACGAACTCATTGTATATTACATATTAATTTTACAACGATCTCATTTTACAAACCTCTGTCAAATATTTACACATATAAAATTTTTACAAAATTTTAAGAGTAAAATTTACAAGTATCAATACCTAAATAGTAATTTATATAACGAATTCTTATATGTCATATACAATCTAACTTTCCTCCTCAACATACTGTGCGGGTCTTTTTTTTTTAACAAAGGAACCGCATCTTGAAGATGCGGTTCTCTCAATATTAAAAAAAAAAAGAAATTGAACCGGATCTTGAAGATCCTGTTCATCAAAAATAAAACCGCATCTTCAACCTGCGGTTAAAAAACGATAGTTTGGTAATTATTTTCAAAGAAACCGTATTTCGCGAATTATTTTCAAAAATAACGGTAGTTTCACCCATTTCTGGGAGGTCGCTGGCTGGTCTAATCATAACACTCAGAGTCAGAGAGTCTCGGACCGATTACTTCTTAACCACGATTTTTTTCGGGTACACTAAAGAAGCACGTGAGCCTAGAGATAATATAAGGAAAATGAACGGGAGGTATGGAAAGTTCACTTTGTGAGAATCGAATTTAGAACTCAAAAATTATTTTTTTGTTCTTATAATTTTATAAAAAAATATGTTAAAATAATTAATTTTATTTATCTCTAGTCAAGAGCGGTTCCACTGCACCTGACCCTCCTTCCCTCTTACCCATGATTTAATTCTCAACTATTATTAAATTTTATTTAACATATATGTATTCGAGTTGGCTCCATGGTCGATTGACTTACAGTTACAGTCCACAACCACGCTTAGGATAACACCACCATATCGAATGACCAATAAGGGGCGGAACTGGGCCAGAAATTACAGACAAGCGAATAGCGAGTTAGAGTTCGAGCTCACAGTCAGAGATCTAGCCAATAAGTATAAAACTAGTATAGATCTTAATGGAAATAAATAAAACATAAAAAAAGAAAGAGATTGTAAACGAAAAAAAAGTATTCAATTTTTTTCGGTGAAAAAAGAATTGAACTTGAAAGGGCAGTAAACAAGAAAAAATTTTATCTTGTCTTATCTCATAGTAACATGATAAAAAAAAAATTAATTAAAATAGTTTTATTAGTAATAATTAAGGCAACTCTTCGGGTAATGACATTAATTTGCTCGCTTGTCATAATCTTATTAATATTTTCTCACGTCATATAATGAGATAAGATCTTTTTAGAATTTCTTGTTTACTGGGAACTTGTAATTGTTGGGATCAGGGGAGGTTTGGCACTCGGAGTCTGGTGTAATCCAAAGCATGTAGAAGTAGGAGACTGTTCATGTCGCTCTTGGAATTTTAAAGAATTTAAAATGAGGTGAAAATTTATAAGTTGTGGCTTTAGTTTGAAGGTGTTTATAAACACAAGTTCGTTTCACTATTTTTCTATATTTTGGGAAAATTTTATCTTGATATATTTAAACACATTGTCAATAAGGATGAAGTAAACGCTGATAAAAAAAAATGATAAAGACGAAGTAAAGGTCTTCATATAGGATCGAGAGTTTTAATGTATATGTGCACTTGATGTGTCCAATATCTCAAGAGCAGTGGAAAGATTCTATCGAGCATACTTCTGGCCATGAAGGTGCGTACGGCACCCTACTACTGTTCCAGGTTACCAACATGAGTTGGTTTAAGTGATAAAACACTTATTCCCCTCAAATAAAGATTTCGGTTTCGAAGTTTTGTAGATAGAGAAAACTCATGTTAAAAGAGTTTTATCGTTTAGTCCGTTGCATCGACAAAAACTTCTTGCGCTTGTTTTCATTGTTCATGTGCAATCCTGTAAATGGAAAAAAACCTTAAATGCTCCTTTTTCACAGTAGTATAATTAAGGCTACTGCTGGAAGGTAATTACTAGGATGATTAGTAATAATTTATTAATTTATCATAATCTAATTAGCATTTTTTTATATTATACAATGAGATAATATTATTTAAGAATTTCTCAGATGAGAATTGATTCCCAAGATTTGGCAGATTATTGTAAGAGATGGAATCCGGGAAAGAAAAAGTAAGAGATGGAAAATATTTTTTAGTTAAGGTATCTCTTTTCACTTTCCTGACGTTGTTTTTCTTTAAGTTTTGCTCCCAATGTAAATCCAGGATCCGCCTGGAATCATTCAATGCTGATAGAAGGGGGGAATATGTGAATTCACGGGCAATCTATTTCAAGAACATCCCAAACTGGCATAACCAAAAAGAAAGAGGAAATCCTGTGTCTACACCTAGACTCAACTTCCAGTCCACTATCTAAATAACAATTCAAATGAGCAACTCTTCACTTAAACTCTCCCTGTGTTGTTTTTCTTGTTTCCTTTTAGAAAATTGGAGCTTTCTTGCATTCTTCTGCTAGTTATTTAGCCTGTATCTTCAAAAGGGTGGCCAAAACCTCATTCATGTCGGGACGATCTGCTGGGTTCTGGGAAGCACAAGAGTGGGCCAGCTCGAATAGCACTTCTAGCATCTCCAGCTGCTGCTTGGTGACATTTGATGCAAGCTCCGGATCCAAAATTTGAAGGATCCCTTCAGTTCCGCTTGCAAGAGCACTTCCTGCAAGATCGTGGAAAGTGGTGGGCGACCCGTCCTCGTGGAAGAGGGCAGTTGGCCTTCGTCTCGTCAGCAGCTCCATTACCACTATCCCGAAACTGAATACATCCACCTTAGTTGTAACCTTCCCCATGTAAGCAAACTCTGAACATACAAAAGAAATTCAGACAAATGTTCACTGACAGCTTTTGCATTGTGAAAATTTCATCATTTTCAAAACTGGGCTCGTTTAGTTATCTTATCAACATGGATTATTCTTTAGTCTAGTCGACGTGGGATTAAACAGAAAAATGGGATGCGTTAGATAGTACCTGGTGCCAAGTATCCAATTGTGCCCTTGAAAGCTGAAGCTGAGGATTTGCTGCCTTCTTCATGAGGATAAACTCCAAGAATTCTGGCAGTCCCGAAGTCGCTCACATGGACCCTCCAAAGCTCATCCAAAAGGACATTCGATGGTTTTAAGTCACAGTGTACTATCGGGAAATCATAACCCGAGTGCAGATAATCCAACCCGCTAGCAATGGAAATGCAGACCTCAATCCTCTTTGACAGAGTCCACCTCAACTCATCCATCACAGGTGTATTGTACAATGCTGAATCTAGATTCCCATTTTCCATGTACTCTAGAACTAAGGCTTTGAGCTTCCTACTCTCCCAAGCATACCCGACAACTTTGACGAGGTTTCGATGCCTCAACTGGCTAAGGATCTTAGATTCTCTATTGAAGCACTTATCGGTCTCAGAAGATAACTCCTGTAGATTCAAGGTTTTCACCGCCACAACCGTACCTTCTTCGAGTTTGCCCCTGTATACAGTGCTCAGACTGCTCAAACCGATTATGTTTTCTGTGCTGAAGGAATCGGTAGCTATTTCTAGTTCCCTCTGGGAGAATCGCTTAAGGCTCATCGCCACAGTCACTTCAGGATTCTCCCTGACCCCATTTGGCTTTCTCTTTCGAATGAGATATCTGAATATCAGAACCAAGAAAATCAGGCAGAGTAACGAGACGAAGAGTCCAAGAGGGATGAGAATCAGAATTCCCCGCTTGGAGAAGTGATGCGACGTTGTCTTCTTCTCTGTGCACAGACCGAGGTATGCAGGGCCACAAAGAGCTCGATTGCCTGCTAAACTGGATTCCTTTAGATGCTCGAATATTCCTCTTTCTGGGACCCGGCCTTCAAGTTCATTGAACGAGAGGTTCAGATTCCTCAGAGTTGAAAGATTTCCTAGGGCTTCAGGAATCTCACCAGCCAGATGGTTCTGAGAAAGGTCGAGAGAGCTGAGATGGTTCATCTTTGCTACTTCTTCTGGGATCGTTCCATTTAGGCCATTCTTTGATAAGTTGAAACTTGTTAGGAGTTTCAATCCTTTCAGAGCTTCTCCAGGAATTGGACCTACCAGTTTATTTCCAGACAAATCAAGGGCAAATAGGTTCTTGCATCCTCCAAGAGCCCTGGGAATGGCTCCTGAAAGATTGTTATGAGAGATGTCAATAGCCTGGACCATTTCTAACATACCGAGCTCCACCGGAATATTTCCTGTAAATGAGTTATATGAGAAGTTGAGATATATCTGCAGACTTCTTATGCTCTTGATCACAGGTCCTGGAATCCGGGCAGAGAAGCTATTGTGAGATAGGTCGATCGCCAGAAGCCGATTCAGGTTTCCCATTTCCTCTGGGATTGGCCCGTCGAGCATGTTCCCGTGAAGGTCCAAGTATGAGAGCTGCTCCAGCTTCGAGATTGCTGCTGGAATGGGGCCAGTGAACTTGTTCTGCTGCAGCTGCAAAGTTGTGAGCTGATTGAGCTCGAATATCCCTGGCGATAACTGGCCTTCCAGGAAATTGTCACGAAGAGAGAGCCCCTGGAGGTAGAACAGTTTGGAAATTTCTGCGGGAACTGGGCCGGAAAAATTATTCTCGGCAAGTGACAGAGTGATCAACTGACTCAAATTTCCAATCTTTGGAGGAATATTCCCCGTGAATGAATTCCCAATGAGCTTCAAAATTCGTAGGTTGGAAAGTTTTCCAATCTGAGGTTTCAGCAACCCGACAAGCTCATTATCAGTCAAATCGAGCGTAGCAAGATTTGAGCAGTTGAAGAGATCATCCGGAATTTCACCCGAAAGAGAATTTCCCCAGAGCGACAAAAATGTTAGATTTGATAACTTCCCTAGCCCATGTGGGATCTTTCCGCTCAGTCTATTGCTGTTCAAGTCTATCACCAAAAGTTCAGTACAGTTCATGATACCGGCAGGAATCGGACCCTCGAGAAGATTGTTTCGAAGTGTCAGATTCTTCAGATTATAGAGCGACCCAATATCCATTGGAATCTCTCCCGAGAAGAGATTGTCACTCGTGGATAAGTAGGTGAGATTGGTCAAATTTGTTATTGATGAAGGGATCTCTCCGGTTAATTGATTTGAATGCAGAGTCAATACCTGCAGTGATGTCAAGGAACCGAGCTCCGAAGGCACCTTTCCACTCAACTTGTTCACTGAGAGCCCCAGATGGGTTAGTGATCTCAAACCGAATAAGGAGCTCGGGATTCGGGAAGTTAACTGGTTTTGGTATAAACGCAAGGTTTCTAAGTTTACCAGATTTCCGAGCTCTGGTGGGATGGTTCCGTTGAACTGGTTGGTGTACAATTCAAGGGCTGTGAGGCTCCTGCAATGGCCAATTTCAGGAGGGATTTCTCCACCGAGGGAGTTGTGAAATAATTGCAAGTATTGAAGTTTGGTTAAGTTCCCGATCTCTGGTGGTAACGTTCCGGATAACTGGTTCTCACTCAGGTCTAGAGCTTGGAGGGACGATAACCGTCCAATGGAAGTGGGTATGGGCCCGGTCAGTTCATTGGAAAATGCAGTCAAAATCTGAAGATTGACCATATTTCCTACGCAGGAAGGGATCGAGCCAGTGAGATTGTTGTTAATGAGGCCGAATCCCGACAAGGATGTAATATTGCATAAACTCTCAGGGATTGTTCCTTCCAGGATATTGTTGCCCAAATCGATTCCTTGGAGATTCTCAAGCTTTCCAAGTTCCGGTGGAATGGAGCCTGAGATGGAATTAGCATAGAGGGTCAGCTCTTGAAGCTTGGAGCACTTACCTAGCTCTCCCGGAATCCGCCCTGTGAAGGAATTCAGGGTCAAGTCAAGGACCTCCAGGCCCGAAAGGTTCCCAAGGTAAGGTGATAGGCGGCCATTGAGCTGCTTAGCAACCAGACTAATGGAAACGACTTGAGTAGATATTGGGTCACAGGCGATCCCCGCCCAGTCGCAGTGACGGGTTGGGTCAGTCCAGTTGGAAAGTGCCCCTAATGGATCGGTGATCAAGTCTTTGAAGGCTAAAAGCGCTTCGATCTCGACTTCTTCTACGTTCCACTTGGCTAAGGAACTACCGAGTAAATTAGTGAAGAGGCAAATGGAAACGAGAGAAGAAGAAAGATTCTGGAAAGCAACCATTTTTAGTATGAGGGAGAGATGAATTTGAGTGAGAAAAAGGTTTTTGGGAGTTTAGTTTATAGGAGAAGGAATTTGTGGGCAATGAGTGCAAGCATACATTGAACTCTTTTCTCCTACCTAAAACGATTGGAGTCAATTTAAGATGATTCGATATAACTTTTCTTTAAATAAATTCTATGTACAAATTTTTTGAATAGAAAGAATGTATATGTAAGAGGGTTTCAAGAGGACTTTACACCTCAATAATCTATTAAATTTAAAAATACAAGTGATGCCTATTAAAAAATTCTTGAGGAAGGAAGAAAAGAAGGATTTGAAATCTGTGTCCTAAGCGAACGTGGAATACCCATTCAGCTACTTCCTGGAGGCACGTGAATAACGCAGATAGGGATGAGGCCCGTGACGGAAAGGATTCCGTCCAGCGTAGGGATAAATTAAAAGCAACTTGCGAGGTGGGGGCACTGTTCACTGCGCACGGTCAAGAAAGATGTGAGGGAGTTCGGCATGTCGACAAGTCAGCAGAAATCTCATATCCAATTGCAGTGTGTTTGCTGACTGTCAGTAATCTCCTCCTCGCGTTAAGATCAAGTTATTCGATGGCTTTGACTACTGTTATTAGTTCTGAAAAAATGGAACAAGAGCCATCCGAAAAATTGAGTTTTCAGGACCCTAAATAACATTTGGCTGGTTTTTATGGTGAAGAAAAACCAATTGAAAAATTTTATCGATCAGGATCTGCTTGAATTTTCATCATTTTGTTGGTAATTTTTTTTAACTTTTAACCATATTCTTATACTATTATTCAATATTCACTCTCAGTTCACAAGTTTCGGGAATTACTCGGACCATGTAATGGGCATATCGATCATCAGCATTTAAGTTTGATGGTTTCTGTGCCCGCTTTGACATTATATTTATGTACTGAAAATCGGGACATAAGAAAAGAGAACCCCTAGTTAGCAGTAGATTTTTCTCTTTTTCTCAAATAGTTTAAGTATAGTTTTTCAAACTTGAAAAAATTGACTAAAAAAAAATGGACTCGATAGTTTGCATAAAAGACCGTCCGATTTGACCATTTTTATCCCCGGTATAAACGACCATCTGTCACCACCAAGGATGATGGTCCAGTAGTCTAAAACTCACTCCTATGCAATTTGATGGGGTCGATATCATGGATTCAACTCTCGCTGTAAGCAACAATGCCAAAGGAGGTTATTGAACTTCTTTCTTGGCAAGCATTGTCTGTTATATTCATGATTGAACGAGGAAATCTACGTATTATATAGCGGAAATAACCAAGTGGTCGCTACTACTCTCTCCTTTTTACTAACAAAAAAAAATTGATAATCTGTTTATAAAGTAATACATGAGATCTCTCATAATAGCATAGTTCGACCCGACCTGAGTTTCCTCCTGCTATTGTAGCTATCATGGGTTACCGATTTCTAATTAATCTTGTTGGTACCATTTCTTCAATCTTCGCCTAATGTCTATCAGAAAGGACAGTGTTTGGCAGGCAAGTACTAGAAGAGTATGGTCCAAGATCCCAAAACTTGGATCTACCCACACGCCGAAACATGTTATACCATTGACCAATTGGCTCTGTAAGACTTGTTTATTTGAGTAAATGTTTGTTCGGCGAGTGCGAGTCTTATTCATTGCGAATGATTTAAATGAAAATACAGTCAACCTTGACTCCCCTCTTCTTATTTAAATCAATTTTCTTTCGGTACTATTCAAGTCTAATGTTTACTACTCCACCGGGAAAAGACTACAAGGTCAGAACTCAGAGGTGAAAGGAATCCTCTTAATTGACTTATTTTATATACTGAATTAATCCAAGAAACAACCAGCTGGACCAGGGCATGGACAAATTCCCGTGTCCGCATTTTTCACCAAACACTAGTGATTCCTTCCTTCATGGTTGTTGAGAACAAATCCGACATCGGAAAGAAGTAGAAACCATCTTAATTTATAAGAGAAATGAGTACTCTACCTATTAACTTAGACTTTTAAATTGAAATGAACTCAGTTCTCTTACTAGCTCATGTGGATATTTTATATGGTACTAAATCAACTTACCGTGTGAGCCGCTCACACTGCTCCAGAGCCGAGTGTGAAACTCGTGGCTCATAAGCATGAGATCAAAAGAAAAATATTGGACTCGATGCAGGTTATTAGCTTGAGAATGAAGGAGAAATCCCATCTTGTCCGAGTACAAAAGAAAAATGCTCGGCTCGAGGTCTATTATCGAGGGCGGGTATTTAAGAGTAAGTGAATGTGTGAATATGTTGTCATGTGAGGGCGGGTGTTGGGAATAAATCATACATTTGACAATGAATAAAAGTTATTCTAGTTTATGAGAGAACTGTATACCGCTAACTTTCAACTTGTAGTCTTAGTTAAAAATAAACTCAAATCCTTTATAAACTCAGATGGATATTTTACAATCAATACACATTGGCTTGATCTCAACGCTTGGACAGCATATTTCAATCTCTATCAGAAGAGCATCATCCGATTTACTCATCGGGCTAACGACTTGTCGGTAATCTTGAGGTACGAGTGCCATTCCTATATTTGCAGTATGCAAACCCGAAACAGGCGAGGCTATTCCGAATCTAAAAGGGCTCGGTAAAGGTCATGCCACAAGTTATCTGGGCACAGGGTCCATCTTCATCGAGGAAGATTTATGGTTATACAGCGCTTTCGTGCAAAGATTTTGATGTGATGCAAAGACTGACATATTGGTGTCATGCAGGTACTTGGCTAGCTATGTTCATATACGTGCGATATAAATCTTATGCTTTTCAACTGCTTCGGCATTTGATTCCTTTAAAGTTCCTTTTCAATATACAAAAAGAAAATATAATTTTAGAAGTAGTAAAAGAAAGAGAGGAAAATTGAGTACGAGAAGTTTCATTATATCATAAAATAAGAACTGTATTAACTATACTAAATTCACGTTTCTCAATTACTTTAAAGTTTTAATCATGGTAGAAAAAACCTTTGATTTGTGTTTACAACCTTTCTAACACTTAGCTGTTGTGGATTGGCGTTCTGCAGCATTAGGTCTAATCCTTTAGACGAACTGAATAACTAGCTGCTCAACATTGGTTCCATGAATGCGGTACCACTCATAGAATAATCAAAGTACTAATATAGTTTAAGAAACCGGTATCTTCCGAGATCTAGGCCAGGGACAGATCCGGAAAAATTGCTCAGGGGGGCGAAACTTTATAGGAAAGTGAAGTGAAGAATCTTGGGAGGCGAACTATATATAGTTCAATAAAAATTAGATAAAATCAAGTAAAATTTGTATAGAATCTTATGGAATTTCCTGAGTTTAGAGGGGCGATCCCCTAAACCCATCCCCGGTTTAGGCCCCCCAAAGAACATGCTTCTACTAGGACATGATTCGAAGGCAGGATACCGACCTCACGAAAGACTGAGCTCTCGACCATTATTCCGCTTTACTTTATCGTGCGGAAGTGGTGTCATTCAATGAACCTTTTTGACACCTAAAAGATATTTTTTAAGATGTAGTGGAGGACGAGTAACGGGCGACAGTACAGAGTCAAAGAATGAGCGGAGTGAGTCGTTCAAGCTTAAACGCGTTAATGTGCGAAAGCAATGGGAACTGAGATCTAAATAGCGGCCGGAATGAATGATATTTAATACATTTGCATTACATTCGATCTGAAACAAAGAAAAATTTGAAATTTGATCTTGTTAATAAGATTTCTTGTATCCCTATGATCTACCCCTTCTTCTATGCTTTTTTCAGCCCTGAGCACCTCTTTGCACGTTACAGAGAATAGAGCTCTAAATAGATAAAGATGATTTGTAACAGTTGGTATCACTCTTATCTTGTAATTTAGAGGTTTTGGGTTTGATCTCAGTAATGCAATTTCGTGTGCCTTTATTTTATCTCTTTCTTCCTTTCACCCATTCTAAACTTGTGCAAGTCTTTTATACCCCGGAAATAAAAACTCTAAAGAAAATGGGCAAGTTGGTCCTAAATTACATATATGTTAAAGAGCGATGTTGGACTTCGAGTCAATGCTTGTTCTTCGTCACAAAAGGCAAAAGCTAACGACAGAGGCCAATGGGTTGAAGATTAAAGTATTTGGCAAAGATTCTTCAGTGGGCAGAGTACGAGGGCCCATCTGGATTATTTATTCATTTAAAATTAAGAGGAAAAAATTCACCAATTATAAAAATAAAAATTGAGAGGAAAAATCTAGGCACAAATGGAGCTCATATGAAGTTGAGGTCTTCTTCCTTTACAGTGGAGTCAGTAATATAATTCTATATGTATTTTGCACAAATTCTCATTTTTAACATAAACATTTTTGTAGGAAGGTACAATTATAAAATATTTTTTTTGTTTAACAAGGAGCTATAAAATCCGTCAAAATTAATATATTTCTCTTACCTGGCACTTTATTTTGTATATGTGGCAAATAGTATGATGTGGCAAATCAACATGGACAAGGAGAGTAAAACATCATTTACACCCAACAATCAAACTCTTCCAATTAAAAATTTGAATGGTATCTTTGTAATTATAATCTCTAAAATAGCCTTAAAATCAGAGGAAATTTCTAGTTCAGAAGACATCATTGTAGCTGGAAAAAATACTTTATTCTTCCGTGTTGTTCGGGTTTGAATCTTCCGGAGGCTTCACCAGTAACTGATTAAGACGTTCTGATGATTCAAGAATCATAAGCAAGTGTTATGAGACGTTGCTGGTCTGGTATCTGTTTATTAAGGTAAAGATGGGTGGACAGAAACTCCAGCAAAGATACATCAAGATATATTGCGGAGTCGATCCAAAGTGTGTTTTATTTCTTTTATTTTTTACATAAACAAACCAATATCGAAGCATCCAGTCTATGATGAGTGGGATGAATATCCGAGGAAGAAGTACAGAAAAGAGAAAACATCTCCTCTTCCTGCCAATCGATTCTCCATGTCATGAAGAGGAGTGCGAGCAGCTGTGAAGCGATGTCACAGATCATTCCGATCCAGAGGCCTTGAATGAATGTTCAGAAACAGCAGAAACCCAATTAGCTCAACAAGCAATTTTTCAGATACAAATGAAGCAACATCAGTATGAACATCATCAACCAAAAAAATCTGGTAGCTTCAACTCTTTGGTTTGAAGTAGCAGCGTCAATCTTTTGGTTCATGAATTACCAATTTTTTTGGTCCATGAATTACCGAGTATCAATTGTTTAGCCTTGTCATTGCTATTCTTGTTGAATTTCCTTCACATCAGCCTCACGCTGACGGGAGGATATGGATTGGTGTCGGTCTTTGAGGGATTAGGATTTGCAAGGAATGGAAGGAGGAGGAAGAAGATGGGAAATTTACATAAAATATATATTTACTAGACCACACTTATCGTACGATAGGCTCAGATTCGGCACCGGCCAAGATTTCTACTACATGAGCTTTGTGGATGGATACAACCTCCTTATGGTAGTAGACATGAGTGGTGAATTAGGATTGTATGACAGAGAACTTGAAGAAAAGACCTAAAAAATGAACGAAATCAAGATTTAATATAATTAATCATCTTGTGCAAACACGTTCTTTTGGAGATTGCAAGTTGCAGCTGCCAATTCATTAATCTTAAAGTGGGGATCGACTGTTAGGGATGGTGATGGGGCTGACCGACCGCGTATTTGGATACCAAGACCGATCCCGTGCGGATCGGGGCAGGGACGTGGGTGGATCCAATTACAAAAATTTAAGAATTATTATGTAAAATAAAATTAAAAATATGACAAGAATTTACATATTTATAATGGTAAAGTTAAATAAATATAAAGAAAGTAAAAACTTACACAATTTCGATAAATAGAATCACTATTATACACTTTACAAGGTAAAAATATTCACAAATAAATTAAAATTAATTTTAAAATATATAATTATACAGTATGATATTATATTATAGGGACGGGTGGGTCGTAGTGAAGCGGGGCCGGCCGGCGGGTTTGGGGGCAAAGTTGCCATCCCTAGGATCGAGCTAAGAAAGCAAGAATGTATACCTAACTATTTACTATTTAGTGCAGTACCTCGCGCCCCATCATGTCCAGTTAAGACTAGCTTTGACGGTCTTGTCATTGAACAGTTCAACAATTTAAACGAACAACTTGTAATTAACAATATAAATTAAAAAAAGAATTCAGGAACTCTCAAATATCTTTTTCATCTGTCAAAGGTGGAATGATTGGAGAGTAGACTCTCTCCTAATTTATCAGATCAGAGAATAATTTACGAGGACGGACATCTTCCTCGGATTCACAGTGCCGCTATTGTGATCATATTCCCAGTACTTTTATTCTTTTTTCCGGAAGTGTGTGAATATCATTTTTGCCATTCTATGTTAGGTAAACATTCGGTGTGTCATACATAACGATTTCGTTATATAAGTAATTGTTCAGTTGTTGACCCATGTACAATTGAATCTCGATAATTATGAAAGTTTTACACGTTTCAAGATTTGGGAGAGATTTACACCGCAAATTCAGCCGTGGATGTGGATTTACGTGCTTGACAGTAGGAACCAAAATCGAACCATCAAAGATAGTGATACGATGGTTTCAAGCTGCTCCCAGTTTAGTTTGATGAGTTTAAAATATCATGTTCAAATCTCTTATACATATTTATATCGAAACATGTACCTGTATGTGCTCTTTAAAACTCAACTTGGGCACACCGACTTTTATGAACTGTAGTAGATCTTTCGTGGTACTACACTAATAGGGTTAGTGCTTCATTAATTATTTAATAATATGATATGTTCATGGTTTAACCCTCTATTATGGCTGAGAATGCCTCTTGTTGGATCATTCCACGCCTCAACCCTGGAAAGATGGTGAAAACAAGGGCAGCGGAAATTTACGGTCGAGTGGTGAAATACACTTTTCCCAGCACTGCATAGCGGAAATGATGCAGCGGCTTCTCACCAACATGCTGGTGTTTGGTTTTTCTGTCACTCTGTTGCTTTCAGTTGTTTATTACTCCTTTTTTTAAAGACTCTGTTGCTGCTTTCAGTTCACTCTGTTGCTTTCAGTTGCTTATTACTCCTTTTTTTAAAGACTCTGTTGCTGCTTTCAGTTGTTTATTACTCCTTTTTTTAAAGACTCTGTTACTACCTTTAAGCATGTTGGTGAGAAGCCGCTGCATCATTCCTCCCCACTCGGAGAAGAACTCGACTCCGAGTTCTCTTCACGAACTTCTACCTCATCCGGGAGATGGTACTCAGTGAGGTCAAAGACGTTAAATGTGTTTGAAATCTGCAGATCTTTGGGAAGTTCCACCACATAGGAGTTGTCATTCACTTTATGAATGACTCGGCAGGGGCCTGTCCTCTTTGCTTGGAGTTTATGGTAAGTCCCTGCATGGAACAGACCCTCTCTCAAATGCACCAGTACCATCTCTCCAACCTTGAACAAATTTTCTCGATGATGACGATTAGCCCGAGCCTTAGTATACATAATAGACAAGGGCGATCGACCTGTGGAGTGGTTAGGTAGGCTGTTGTATGCAAACTCAACTTGAGGAAGAGCCTAGTCCCAGTTCTTAGGCTGATGTCCGGCCACAAAACGCAGCATATTTCCAAGCGAACGGTTCACCACTTCTGTCTGCCCGTCGATTTGAGGGTGACAGGCTCTGCTAAAATTCAACTTGATGAAAGCTCCAATTCATCTTTATTTTAATGGGCTTAGGCTCAGCTCGGCTCAAACTCATTAGTTAAACGAGTCGAGCTAAGCTTAATGATATTAGACTTATAAAACTTGTGAACCGAAATGAACTTTTTATTTTATATAATAATAATATTATTATTATTGTTATTATTTAACTTCAAAAAATCAACATACTATTTCAAATTCTTATTTAAAATCCTTATTTAATTTTTTTTACTCATTCACGTAACTTTAATCGTAATTAGTCCTCCTCCTCTTCCTCCTTAGCCGCTCTCGCCCTCTACAATTGACAAACCGACTCGGTGCTTACCCTACATCTTCTTTCTCAACTGGACTAGTATAGGCTTGCCAAACTTTCATTACTATAACGAGTCGAGCTCAGACTTAAAATATTAGGTTTGGTCGAGTTCGCTATCAAGCTCGAGCTCGAGCTCACAAATCATTAAATAATCTAAGGTTGACCCTTATAGATTCGAGTTAAGCTCGGCTCATTTACACCCCTTAGCGGGACGGTAAGACAGCCACCGCGGTGCTTTGCAGTATAGTAGCAAAGTTACAGCAGAGTTGTGGAAACCACTCCTTTCTTACCATTGCTTTCCCTGGCTTTTTTATGTATGATACTATGCATCGTAGTAGCAAAGTTGAGGAATTGTCATACAATCCCTCCTGATGACTTGTAGAAAGGCATGCACGAAGCATGCTTTATTTTTTATCTACAGTCTCATAGTACTTCACAAGAACGACATTCGAGAGTTCACAGAAGTGTGTTAGATTTTTCATGACTAGACTTCTAAACTAGGAGCTGTCAGCTGATCCGAGTACCCCAAAGGACTTCCAGGATGATTCGAGCCGAAGCAGATGCAATTTCTCGACAAAAGGTTCCAGGATCTCAGCCTCCTCTTCGGGTGCAAGGGCTATGCAGATGCTTAGCTCCTGTACCGCCTCGCCATATTCTCTGAAACAATAAACAAATTCAGGATTATATCAACCACTGCCTCTTAATCTTCTCCAGAAAATACAATCTGGGGCATGTACCTGTTGTAGTACAGCATCATCCCATGGTCTCTCCTCCGAGCCCAGTTATGGGGCTGCAGAATCAGCAACCTTTCTGATGCCATGATAGCCAACCTAACAGGTATCCGAGGAAAACAATTTTTAAGAATGTCTTGTTTTCTGGAGGTTTGATCACTTGAAGAGTGCAAGCCTAGTTCAACATGGTCACTCACCTTAATGTGTCAATAAGAAAATTCTGAAGACAAAAAGAAAAGGATTTACCTAAGGTCTTGAGGACTCAGTAATGGAGCATTTGAGGCATCCATCTCATTTAAAGTCTCCAAAGCATTGTAAGCATTCCTAAGAGGAGAAGTGAGCATCAACCCGTGTGTATGCCTCGAAGCACGTTTCCAGTAAAGTCTCTGCATTACTTTTAACTCATGTTAATGAAAATGCAAATAGACATAAGATGATAAACCGAACATCTCCGAAGTAATTTTATCATTTTGCTTACAATCAAGTTGGCAAGAGCAATTTCAATAATATCCCTATTTGAAGCTATCTCCAAACCCAGAAGAGACTTGCTCGTTAAGTCCGAGGCCCTTGATTTCGGATCCTCTACACACCCCCCGTTGACTATAGCAAACAAGCTGCGCCCCGATGTCACCTTGAACAGTTCCTAGTGCAAAACTCCAATCTTCAGTCCCATTAAATGACAAAGGAATAGTGAAGAAAGATAATGGATGCATTAACTCAACAAACCTCTGGGTTCCCTGTTTGGGGCCATATCAAAAAGTCTTCCCCAACTCGAGATCCCACAATGCTAAGACCAAGTCTCTGACAAACCTCAATGTATATTACGCTAAGCAAAATTGCTGTAGGAAATCAAATTGGTGTTATCACAAAATCTATAACATCCAGAGAACACAGATACAGCTACAGAAAAAGGAAATTTTATACAAACTAAGAAAGATAAAGTAGACATAGCTATAATGGCCTGAAGTTAGAAACTTTACCACTGCCATATCTAGAGCTCAGCACAGAATGCAAGTAAGAGCACTTGGAATCTATAAGTAAGCGAGTTCTCTTGAAGCCTCTACACCGGAATAGGACGAGATTTACTGCCTCTAAAACCTCGACCAAGTGGCATCCTATGTCTCTAGAAACGAGCTCTGCCTCAACTTCTTTAGCAATTACATCAAGCTCACTCATCCACTGGCTTATGTTTTTACCGGCCAAAGGCATCTCCTCTAAACCGTTCCACTCCAGAGCATCTGGTGGGGACAAAATGGAACTACTCTCATTAGAAAGCGACTGAGCATCAATCTCTCGAATGAAGGCCATGTACGCCTCATCTTCTGCAGCCACATACAACAGAATCTGCTCCACGTACATCAAAGAATTCAAAGTCAAGAACAACATCATACAAAGGAGGAGGATAATTCAATCAAGAGAATGCAGGGAAAAAATCCCAGCAAATAGCAATGCACCAAATGGCAATCAAAATGTCTCCTAATGGACAAGGTCGAGAAGCAACTACAACAGACTTACCTCTGATAAGACTTTGGATCGACCATGAAAGTAAGGAGAATCTAATTAAGATTATCAAGAAGTATACCTTTGCAAGAGAGAGGTCTTTATGCTTGGAAGGAAAGGACATCGCTTGAGTATACTTTTCTCGTGCAGCCTCAAGAACCTAGAAATTATATGTGCAAAGTCCGTAAATCAGAGGAAAAAGCAAACCTAAATGAGCCAAATAATGGATAATCACATGAAAAGGCAAATCATCGACAAGGACTGAGCTTTTGAAATATTTCATAGGGAAGCATCACAACATCATAGTAGGATCAACCTCCTTGTAGATTTTGGAATGGGATGAGTCCATCAGTTGGTTGCTAGAAAGAGGGGAAGCTGAAGCAGTAACCTGAGCATGCCCGGCAAGGAAGAGGCTTCTCCTCCTTAGTCCATTACCCTTCTTCTCCTCATGCCCGTTCCAACACCAAGGAAGACAGTGATCACACCTGATGATGACGATAGTAAAGAGTAAAGGCATAATGGTGTTTGCCTTCCACGTCTATTTCTATAAATACGATAGCTGAATACATCAAAAACTGCCAATATGTTTCCTCTCTTAATTATGAAAACAAGATAAAAATACATAGCAATGTTATCAATTCAGGAGTTCCCGGTGGCAGATTAGCAGAGGATGATAAGATTCTCCAACCATTTGTTTAACTCATTTTACCAAGGCAGTGTCCTGCAGGACATCTCCTTGATGAGACACACCGAATGAGAAACTTTACGTGGTACTTCTCTTGAATTCTCAAACAACAACACTAGGAACAACAACTTCATGGTTCTGCATGATCACCAAAAACATGTATTTTCTTTGAAAACCAATCCAACAGCATCATTCAGTAAAAGAAACAGTCTACCTTAAACATCAAAGAAGAGTCAAAAGATTGAATATAGGATTTACCTGACTGCTTGGTGATCACTGTAAGCGGCACAGATTGCTGGGGAACCAGTTCTCAGTGGCTCCGCTGTAACAGCGGCAGGAGATGACAACGAAAGGACGCCCAGCATCTCCAAACTCCCCCCAAGAACTTCGATCGGTCACTTTAAGGTATAGAGGGAAAAGAGAGAGAGAGAGAGCGAAATGGGTGCACAGCGGCTGTTCTTGAAACTAAGGAAACAGCAGAGGCCGAGTGGTCGAAATCAAGTTATGGGAAAACAACCTAAAGAGAAAGGGAAGCTAAAGAAAATCGGTGTCATCAAACGGGAGCTTTCGTTCAGAGACAGAGGCTCTGACGGGCTCCGCACATCCAGCCCAGGAAATGGCGATGACGGTGATGGGGCCGAAGGCACAGAGCTAGAATTGTCACTACGAGATGAGGGAGAAGTAGAGGGAGACGAAACAGAAGGTGGGCATCTGCAATTGGAGAAGGTCGAGCAAGAATTGCCGAGATCCATAGTAATGAAGGGGCTGGGATTCTTTATTCCTGTTTCTGTTGCAGAGGTTGGGTCTTAGTTCAACGGATTAACCGCCGAATTCAGGAGAGATACAGGTGGATTCCTTTGTCTCGAGAGCTGTCACGCAGCAGAAGAGCTGAAGCAGCCTTCGGACACTGTCACTCTACAGACGAAGGATAGCCAATGGGAGAAGGAAAGGAAGCTTGACTCGTCCGTGGGAGGGGTTAGTTCTCTCTTGTCTTCTCTTTCCTTCTTCCTTCCTCGCACCCCCCTGATACGAAAGCAACGGCTGACACTTATGGGGAGGAGGAGAAACTAAGGTAATGCGGCGGGGGGATCATCGCCCAGAAATGTTTTTGGGGGCTTCTGGACCTCAATAGATGGGTGCTGTCACATTATCTTGACATTGTCATCGTTCGAAGAGTCGGGGTAATCTCGCCGTACGTAGTACTATCCGAGTAGCTTCGATATGTTACTATGGATTACCAAAGCTCACACTGTGAGATAAGTTATTGACTCAAATTAATAACAGTTGGTAGTTTGACGTACAATGGAGAAGGAGTATTAGTAAAAGAAGGTGAAGATCAAGATCTGTGAAATTACAGGTTTAAGATATATCGACACGGTGAGGTTGATCCATTTGTGAAATTATGAATGATAAATTTATCAATTATTAGGCATGCTGGAAGACTAATGTCAGGTCACGCGAATTTTTGCCTGGGAAAGCGATTTTAACATTCAAACTGGGGTATCGAATTCCATTATGTTTGAGAAAGTTGAGATATTCAACAAGGTGTTGTTTGATTGTAAAGTGTGGTGTAATCTCACATTACGCGACTGCATTATATATTACAGTGTTTAGATGTAAAATTGATTGTAAAATTATATTAGTTAAACTGCACAGTTTGATTAGTAAAATTTTTACGTTCAAACATGCAACATTCTGATACTATATTAATTTTACAACTAATTTTATAACCATTTTACTAACCCACCAAATTTTACAACTAAGTTTACATTATTTAAAATAACATGATTTCAAATCCCAATCCCTTTTTCCAAAAAAAATTTAATCGTGGTTTAAATTTTTCATGTACCTGAACTTTCATTGCAGTATAACAATACTCAAATCAAACGGTCGTGAAGTTATCCTTCAGAGAATTTATAATAATTTTTTCCAAGCAGAAGCGATGACAAGAAATGGAATTTCAAATCTTTAATTTCAAGATAATGGTAAGGTTTAAGGAAAATCATCAAATTGGATTGGTTGAGATATATAGTAAAATGTTTTCCCTCTTAAATAAATTTTCGGGTTCGAGTCTTATTAATAGAAAGAATTCATCTTGGAGGGTTTACCCCCAAGTGGGCTCATCTGGCTTGAACATGACTAACCGTGGTTAGTTGGACTTGGAATTCCCGTAGTACAAATCAAAAAAATTTAAGGAAAATCTTACCCAAAAAATTCTAGGAAAATTTATCGGGTTTCTTATAGAAGCGTAGTCTCACCATTTCAAAAATCAGTTTAAATTGGCAAACTAAATCAGTGTCGTATATTTAAGGGTAAGTTATATCAAAAATCAATTAGTTTATCAATTTCCTAAAATAGGCCGAACTTTTAAAACCTGAAAAGTAAAACCACTTGATTTATTTGTTCCCAAGTTAGACAGTTACGTTAAATCTATTGATAAACGCTTGCATGGCACATCTTACGTGGCATTTCTTCTTCATGTGGCCAAACACCTATAATTTTTAATTAGGAGTATTTACCCACAAAAACACGAATTTTTGAAAATTTTCTTAATTTATCATGAACTATTATTTTATCTATAAAATCATGAACTATCGAACAAATTTCCTAATCTATCACGAGCTATTTTTTTGCTCAGAAAATCACAAATTATGTTATATTTTCTCTAATTTACCACGCAGTTAATTTTGACCGTTAATTGCTAATTCGTACCATTAATTTTGTTAATCGTGCAAATTGAGTTTGATGTGACATTATACATGGTGTTTATTGGTCATAAAGGGAACATCTATTTGAACATCTGTTTGCACGTCCATACTCATGATAAAATAGAAATTCGATAATAGTTCGTGATTTTTTTATGACCAGATGGATGCCATGTATAATGATATTTTAGATTTAGTTTGCATGATCAGTAAAATTAATAGTATGCATCAGCAATTAACAGATAAAATTAACGATGTGATAGATTATGGAATTTTTAAATAGGTCGTATTTTCCAAGCAAAATTTAGTTTATAATAAATTAGGAAATTTCATAATTTTTTGAGTAAATAACCGTTTTAATTATAGAAATGTACGCTAAGTATGTTATAAAAAGGTTAAGTAACCTTTTTTTCCCCCAATATTGATGTTTCTTTTTTTTTCGGTTCATTCTTCTCTTCCAACAGTCAAGAGACATGTTCATTTTCTAGCATCCACTTCAGTTGCTCTGAGCCAACACAAACTAATCGAAGAGGCAATCAAAAATTGAATTAATGCTTGTCTGGGCAATTAAGATCACAGTGACTGATTGTTTGCTTCGATTCTTGAATTGCAAATTTCCTTGATTTTGTTGTAATCCCATTTCAATAAGAACAAAGCAAATTTGGTTTAATATCAGAAGAAAGAAAATCGCAAGTAAAAATCGACCAAAACAAAAGAAAACTTGGAAAAGCAAAATTTGCTAACAGACCTTCAGCTTGAGTCCTTAGCCGCTTATTTGCTCTAAGTCGAACAAGTAGCATCTTGAAAATCACATTCTCCATCTCGCCCAGGTACACATTACATTGATTCTGGTTGGCTATTCGATTATGTCAAGGGTCCCCAAATCACCTACAAACGTAAGAGAAATGGAATAAGTCGTTTCGTCTGTGTTCTTTGGTGAAAGAGAAGAATGATAGAGGAAAAGATTGAAGTTTTTTGCTTCAATGAGGAAAGGGGAAGTTCATTAAAGAAGAAAAGTTAACTTGATTTATGTAAAATATATTATTATTGATATGTTAAATAAAAAAGAATCCCTTCTACCCACGTGGCACATAAATGACACATAGGATGTGCCACGTGAGTTCTTAATGGAAGATTTAACGGAATGGTCTAATTTGGAAACAAACAAGAGCCATATGGTTTTATTTTCAATTTTTAAATGTTTTGCTTTTTTTTTTTTGACAAAATGGCAAATCACAGGCCTTTTGATATAATTTACCCTACATTTAATAAACAAGCTGAACTAGTTTATAATTTGGAATTTATGCCAGTGAGATGACCTTGCATTAACGGAAGATACAGTCCATCAAATGAATACGCAGAAATGGAAGCATCCAGAATTATTTGATAGGGTATGACGAAATTCTCTGTGTTTGGACTTTTACGTAAAAATGGGATCAAGATTCTTGTAAGCTCAAGTGGATATTTGACGTGGTATTAGAGTTAGCCATGTGAGGCTCACACCACGCTAGGTCAGAGCATGGCACTTGTGGCTTATTGAGGTCGAGATCGGAAGAAAATTGCCTAAATTATGGTCAATTTCCCCCACACCCGAGTATCGAAAAAAAATGTCTGTGCTTGAGTTCAGTTGTCGAGGGTAGGTATTTAACACACTTGTCAAGTGTGAACACGTTGCCATGTAAGTGCGGGTGTTGACAATGAGTCGCACATCGGGCAATGAATAGAAATGATTTTGGTTGATAAGCGAATTAACGACCACTACTTAATAATTTAGGTTTTTAGGTGAAAATATGCTCAATCGATTGTAAGGCCTATTAATAACATATAATATATAATATATGAGCGCTGTAATATCTGACGTAAACCAGACCGGTCTCTAGTAGTCTCCCATCGACTTAAGCCTGCAAACTCGATAATATTGTCTATGCTTAGTCGCCTACTTCACTAAAGGTCCCCTCATAACATATAATTTAATATGGTATCGGAGTCAAGATGAGATGACCTTTAACACGCTGAGCATGAGAGAGGTATTAAATCCACATTGGTCACAAAAATATAAATAAGGATTTATAAGAGAACTATGTATTACTATTTGATAGTTTAGACTGAACTAGTGCACATTCAGACATATCGATTGAACAACCCACAAAGGGTATTTTCCATAAAAATTGTATTCGTGCTTATTTCGAGTATCCTCAATACAGAAGAAATAGCTCAGGAATAGGCTTTTAGGTGGAAACATGACCAAAACTCTTGTCGCCCGTATTTTTTATTTAATGCAGTTGATGTGGAATTTAGTCTACCTAAAAGCTATTAGGTAGGAACATAGTAGTATACATTGGGAATACCATGTGTGCCTAAATGGTTCAAGTATTGAAGTTCAAATAAATAAGTTATAAATGATTAAAATTAACTATACAAATCAATTATCGGGTTCCGTTTTCGGTTCCTAGTACCATGTGTGCTGCAATTAGAAATGGAACCAAAACTAACCGATTCCTTACCGTGTTAACCATAATCTACTTGAATTTCATTGAAATCTATTATGAACCTACCCAATAGAGTATGTTCCTATGGAATTGGGTTCCACCCTATACCCGTGCACATTCCTAGTTTTCGTAGGGGGTGCATGTACTTTGTTAGGTGGCTTGAAGTGGGATCTTAGATATTGCATGCCACCTACAAGTGTTTTGCATTTATTTGATGCATTTCTTCATATACATTTTCCTTATAGACAACTTGAAGGATCTTTCCATATTTCCTGATACTGTAATTTTTTTTGAACATTTTTAACATGTACTTAATTTTAAGTAATAATAAAATTCTCATTACTTCTAAATAAAAACTAAGAAATTTATTATTAACTTCAATCAAACACGACCTAAACATTATGAAAAAGATATGTGACTAATAATTGAAAGGAAAAGGGGTCGTCGCTCCCCATTAAGGTCAATTGCAAAATAGGGACATGATAGTAAATTTACTAACTCTCTCTTTTTCTTCTTTCGGTCTCTTTCTATTCTCTCTCTTATTCCATTTTTAATTTTCTTTCATATTTTCTACTCTTTTCACCGTATATTAAATTTTTCAAAATTTCTCTTTACTTTATTATTTAATTTTCAGATTTGCATTATCAAAAGCTCATATATTTGAGACATTAATTACAATTAGTATTTTATTTATTTTCACAAATTCATTGAATATAGAAATCTGTATATAGAATGGATCCAAATTTTTAAAATTATTTTGCAGAGATATGCCTTGCCTTAAGAAGACTTTTTTTTTTTTTCCTTTTAGGCAATTATGCAATTAATGGAATGAAAATCTGTGATTATAAAATGGAACCTACTAACTATGGCTTTTTTGGAGGAGTAATCAATTGATGTTGAGCTTCATCTACCGTATAAAGAACGATACTAGATTTCCATGAATTTCAGAGGCTCGAGCATGAGAGAGAGTAAACGATTATCGAAAGATGGCAATAAATGAAATAAAATATAAAAATAGATAAAATTATTTGTAAAACATATAAAAATCCAAAAAATGGTTAAAATTATGAAAAATTAGAAATTTATTTCAAAAATGGAAACCTTTTAAAAATATATATATAAATTATAGAAATATAAAAAGTGGCTTTAATGATAATTTGGGCTGAATAATGAAACCGATCTTATATTAATTATTTTCAAATTTATAACACTTCTGGTGCTGTTTTTTTTAATAAAATTGATTTAGAAACGAGGGCGTAAAATACTAAATAAAGTCTTAATTATAGTTAATGTCATGGGTATATGATTTTTCAAAAAATCAAATATGAAATGAATAATAATAGAGGAGAGAAAAAGTGAATATGGATAAAGAATATGGAGAAATAATGATTTCTTCCTTCTACTGAGCCGAACCGGCCGTAATTAGTCTCGAGGTGCACTTCGGCTAGCTCGGGATACTGCGTGGTGCACACAAAAAAAAGTTATTTGAAGGTTTTACTATCAATCCCATTTTTTTAGATCTAATAGCCATTAAAAATTAGAATTTATGTGTTAATGGATAATTTTGGAAAATAAAATAGACAAAAAATAGTCATTTTTCAAAATATAACATAGAAAATAGAAAAAAAAATATAATGATTTATCAATATATAATTAACTTGCTTGTAGTTATGGGTTGAGCGAAGTAACTAAATTGCAATAGCCTATATGATGGATAACAGAACATTTTAGAGATAACAATTAATAGTATTATTTTAAATATTATATATTTAAAATAATCATAAAATATATGTAACCATTTTATCTATTTATATTATATACTCGCGTCCTCTATTTGATATCTTTGTCAATTTCCTAAATTTTTGCTTGACACACAAAGTTAAAATTTTAATAATTATTGGATTAAAAAAATAAGTGTACGATAGTACAATTATCGGAAAATTGCACTAATGATATGAAAAGTTTTGGAGAGATTTCAAATTGGTACAAAAATTTGTTCCTAACCGGTATAAAATATTTAAAAAATTGTTCTCATATAATAAATCCCTCAAATTTAAGCTAATGCCATTAGTTATTACTTATATAGCAGTTGACTTGGATGCCAAGCATACGTATTTACTGATGAGAAGACCCATATGAGATTGTTAAATAAAATAAAATATAAAAAATTAAATGGATCAAGTAAATGTTTATAAAATTTGTAAAAAAAAGTAAAATTTTTTCAAGAATTTTGGAAAATTAGATAAGATTTTAAAAACTTACAAAAATTATTAAAATAGTTAGAAAATAATATAAAAATTTTAGAAAACATATGCAATGTTTAAATATTTATAAAAATGAAAAAAATAAAAATGTTAATATTTTATTGAAAAGGGGAAAAATTTTAATAAAATCTTAAATAATGCTATAGTACGCGATAAATTTAGAACTTTCCTTTATAGAAAACAACGCATACGGTATGAATAATTAATTGATATTGACAATCTCATTGTCAATTTGTGGTGAATGAATCCAAGATAAATTAGATTTGCATATCAAGTCATATCAATTCTCCATTTTTTTCGGAATTTTGCAACCTTTGTTTGTTTTAAACATATTTTACAAATATTTATTTGTATTTTAAATTTATATGTTTTGTTTCTTTTAATAATATTAAATGGGCCGTTATGTCAGCAAATATGCATGTGTGCATCCACGTCAACAGTAATATAAGCAAAAACTAATGACGTTAGTTCAAGCATGATAGAATGTACAATTTTAGAACAATTTTAAAACATTTTGTACCATCTAGAGATAAAATCTTCTTCTTCTTCTTTACCAATTTAAGATCTCTCCAAAATTTGTTATACCATTGATGAAACTACTCTCTCTTTCTCTGCTCTCACTCTCTTTCTGTTTTATCTCTTATTCCATTATTATTTTTCTTTTAATTTTCCTTTCTGCTCTTTCACTACATATAAAATCGGTCAAAATCTTTCTCTTGACTTGTTTCTAAATTTTTATATTTGCATCATATGAAATAATATATTTGAGATATTAATTACAATTAATATTTTATTTATTTTTATCAATTTCATCGAATAACCAAATCAGAGCAAAGCATGGATTCACCTCTATCTTTTTTTACTTTGCAGAGACAAGCCTTGCCTTAAGTGGATTCTTTTTTCCTTAGCCAATTATGCAACTAATGGAATGAAAATCTGTGATTAGAAATTGAAGCCCACTGAATATGGCTTTTTTGGAGGAGTAGTTAATTAATATCGAGGTTCCTGTACTATATAAGAAGAATACTCGACTTCGCTGAATTTCGGAGGCTCGACCACGACAGAGATTAATCGATTATCGAAAGGCAGCAGTCTTCTTCGGCGAAGGAAATGTCGAACAAATTCCTAATATTCGTTCTCGCTCTCATCGTGCTCTGCTGCGGTAAGTCGTTTTATCCTCAGGACAAGGGATTAGATTAACAACTCACATGTAATTTGGTATAGCTAGTCTAGTCTGGGTACCTTGTATTTTCTCATGATACTCGAACCCTATCATATATAAAACCATTTTCTAAATTTGGGATCAGTACTCTATCATGTGAAATCTTGAAATCAGACCCTATCAAGAACCAGTAAAATATCACAAGTTCCGGACACCCTATTGAAACGTATTTATTATTTATTTATTTCTTTGTAATACATATTATTTCGATACTTTTCATATGTGTAATACTAATAGTTATAAAATAATCACACTTAAAGAATCTTCATGATGATGATGATTATTATTATTATTTCATGTAATTTTTTATCATAGTCATATATATATATATATATGTAATTGTAAGTATGTCTGCAGTATGATGAAGTACTATCCATCAATAATTTTAAGTTATAATGGTACATTAGACATGAAATTTCATTAAACATGTATAATTATTATATCAAATAAAAGTTCATTGAGTCAGGAGTATTATCGTTTAAACAGTTCGTGAGTTGACCTTCAAATGAGCAAATTATTAATGTTGACAGGCTCCGGTTTCGATTTCGGACCCCCCGTGTGCCGGAACGGGAATTGAAATTGAAACTGACTGGTTCTTTAATTCGTTACGTGAAGCCTGCCTTATTTTCATTGAACCTACCGGTTCCGAATTTACTATACACTCATGCACACCTCTAATTTAATTGCGATTATTAGTGGATGGATGATTAATTAAAATTTTCTTTTTTATGGTGCAGAAACCGAAAGGATGATGGTCCAGGCACAATCGTGCGCCGGTACGGAAGCGCTGCCCCTCCACGGGCCTAAATGTGTTGCCGCCACCTGTGCTACTGACTGCAAGAAGAAACATGGAAAGAATGCCATGGGGGACTGCTTCTTCGCTAGATCCCCGGATGATACTTGTAGATGTCGATGGGACAATTGCTAGAGGGACTGTCATGTCCTTATGCCAAATGATAAAAATCATGAATAAGCTATAACATAATATAATCAATATGTTTTCTGTTTTCCTTTACTATATAATCATATGATATCTGAAAGTCCATTAACATTTGAATATGATGAAAATCTTGTTTGAGAGTGGGAGCTATTGAAGCATTTCAGCTAATCCACATAATCCTTCGATCTAGGATTCTATAAATACACAGAGCATAGTGCATCTACTATCATGCATCGCTCTCACGAACTATAGTACGGTAACTCTGATTTAGAGTCGTATAAATATAAAATATCTATAGTTGATAGAGTTTCACGTCTTAAAAAATTTCCAAATGAATGGAGATTAGTCAGTATTGATTAGACCTCTCAATATCGAGTAGTTTACACAAAAAAGGTTAATTGTATGTCCATATACATGAGGAGTTTAAGCTAGATGTAAGTGTTGACCAAATTGACCGGTTTATCCACCCTTTAGTACATTGAAAGGGGGATCTGCCCCATAAGCAGGTCCGTTGAAATAGTCTGGGGCGACATTACTCTTTATTGTACTCGCATCTTGCCTTTTCAGATCTTCTCTCGGGCAGTGCATGCACTTCCAATGAGCATCGATTCTCAGGGACCTGTGTTATCTATCATATGCATCTTCTTCTCTGCCAGGAATGTAAATAAAATAAAATCTAAAAATTAAAAAAAGACCGACCCAAACAGGCCCCAAAAATCGAGTTGATGGTCCGATACAAAATTCGTTGAATGACATTTTATTGGGTTATACGCCAGCACTTAGCCCCGATGTTTGATTCCAACCATAAGCAAATGAGCCATCCCAAGGATCACCATAACCAAGCAGATTCTTGAATTTTAACACTCCTTCAAGTGTTGAGGATCTAGCCCAGAGATGAGCCACAGAAATTAATCAACTTTACATCAGATCCAATGGATTCAAAGAAGATAGCAGAAATGATCTACAAATGCTAATTCATACCTATTAAAGCATGGAAACTCCGATAAACATATAAAGATCTTTTTTTTTCCCTCTCATTGTGTTGAGAGTTATACCCAATCGACTAAATTGAAAACAAAACTTGGATTTATAAAATAATTAGATATCACCATCTATCAGCTTAGGTTTTTGGGTGGAAATAGGTTCAAGATTCTTGGAGGTCTAGGTAAATATTTCACATGGTATTATAGCAGACTGATTCTGAGCTCACGCGATGCCAGGCTCAAATGTGGAATTCGTAGCCCGTAAGCCCTAGATCCGAAGAAAAATGTGTGGCCCAAGACTAGTTGTTAGTCCGAGGACAGTAGAGAAGGCTTGTCTTGTGGTAGTTTGTTCCCCTCGATTAAGAACAGAAGAGAAATCCAGTTAGAGGTCAGTTGTTGAGGGCGGATATTTAAGGGCACGTGTCAAATGAGAATATGTTACCACATTAGAGCAGGTGTTGAGAGTTGTATCCTACATTGAAGAATTAATGATTTGAAAATACACTATCCTATCAGCTCTAACTTTTAGAATAGACATGGAACCAATCTCTCATGGGCCACGTAGAAATTTCGCACATGGGGCAGCAGAAACCATACTAACGAGGAGTCCATATTGGAAAAACTAACCATGTCAACAAGCTAACCAATGTATCAGAAAGAAGAGAGAACTATAGCAGAAAACTCTATAAGCTTAGCTGAAAACACCTTATAGCAAAAATAGTTGAATCAGACAAAAACTATGCTTATGCAAAAAATCTAGTAACGGTTTTCCACCACTGGGGCCAATGTCAACAGTAGCACACCTTCACACGATTCTGGATGAGTTGAGCATTCTAAAATATTCAAGCGGGTGGCATATTCAAATTTCAATACCTTAGCTTGGTGTAGTATCCAATTTCGCCAGAGAGAGGATTGCTCGCCTCCACCACATTGACGACCACGTTTGCGGTGCCAGGCAGCTCCTTTGGTCTTGTATCGAGCACGATATTCACGGAATGGAAGATCCCAAGCTGCTGGAGCCTAAAATTGGCCAAACTCGCAGCTTGAAGGAGCTACTGCAAGGAGCCCCCGCGCTTTAGCTCCTCCTGCTCCACTTCAATCAGCCAGTCCTTGGTCTTCATGTTGCCATTGATCAGCACGCTGGGGACTCGGATCGGGACTCGCTCAGGGCACAGCTTGGGCGAGAGGTTGTGGCCCGCAGCTGGTGCGCCTCCGGAGAGGTTGGCTGGGGCTGTGGCTCGCAGTCGTCGTCCTCAACTTCGGAATCATCTTCTCGATGCGGTTCTGCGGATCCCTTTCGTCGCCATTGTCAGTGTTTTTCTCATGCAGCGGCGAAGAGTAATAATTAGTCTGAAATCTCTAATTCCTAAGTGACGACAGCATGGATTTAAATCACGGTCGCGGGTCGTGTAACGGTCGCATCGTGATTGTAACAGTTTTAGATCGTCGCAGCATTACAAAATGGCTTTATGGGTATCGCGGTTCGAATTTTTTTTTACGCATCCAAAATAAATAAAAATAAATATAAAATATTGTTAATGTCACTCTCATTATCACATCTAAAACAAGTGATTCAAAATGGTGAATAAATATCATTGTACATGGTCTTCGCCAAGTGGTGGAATGGCATGCTGGATCATAGTAGATTCTACTCCATCTTCATCGTGTACTCTATTAGACTGTATCCAACCATGTCCAAAAAAATAATTTGCAGAACTGTTACCAAAGTTGACCTCTTGATCCTGATGAATTGTTGGCATTTGATGCAAGGCAAAATTATATCCATATCCATGGTAAAAGTGAGGTTGTGAGTAACTCTGATTGCTTTCCGTTTTAGATTAATTGCCGATTTCTAGCCCACTAAAACTCTCACTCATACTATGATAATGATACGGGTCCCTATCAAATTGCATCAAGTCTGCATCTCTTCGTTTTGTACTGCGACTATGACTAGCACCACCTTGTGTTGGAACTTGATCACCCCCTATATCAACGTCATTAGAATAGTCATGTAAACCGTGAGGACTTAAATGCCTTTATCTTTGATGAGATGATTCCATGCTACATTTATCCCCTCTAGTATTACCTTCACTACCATGTGGATCACCTAAACTTGGAGGACCAATGCTGGAACTTGAATTTCTTTTATCATCACTTGGCGCTTTCTCTCCCATGGTTCTCTGCCTGATCAATTGGTGGAGAAGATCTTGTACCATAACTATTATTTCATCATCAGCACCATCATTTGTTAACCAGACAGGATTTTCAAAATCATCTAACAGTGGAGCTTCCCTTTCTACCAACCATTCTTGAAAGATCTCGTTGTTTGTAAATATATGATCAAGAGTAATAGGGTTGAAACTTTCTTCTATTTCTTCACTGCTTCTTCTCATCATATGTCTGTGTTTCAACCTCATGTTATAGTGCACAAAAACAAGTTTATGCAATTTCTCATACTTTAATCTGTTTCTTGTTTTTGTGTGTATGTAGCTAAAAGTGCTCCAATTACGCTCACAGTTGCTTGAACTACTGGTCTGGCTAAGCAACTTTACTACAATTGCTTGAAGTTCTGAGGTCTCGCTTCCAAAAGTTATCCATCAGTTTGCTGTGAATGAAGCACTTGATTGTTATATGAAACTTTAGAAGTAATTAAAATGGAAAAATTATAATAGATTCTTATCTAACCTAGTTGCATTCTCGTTCGTCCTCGTTGAGCCTGTACCGTACCAAATGATTTCGCTTTATCACGAAATAATAAAAGCTAAAAGATTAATAACAGAAATTGAATAATAGTAATGATTTGAAATAGAAGTTAACATTACAATATGCTCTAAAATTCACCTAGTTAACCAACATGAGTTGGTTCAAGTGATAAGGCACTTGTTCCCCTTAAGCAAAGGTTTCGAGTTCGAGTCTTTGTGGATGGAGAAAACTCATCCAGGGAGAGCTTTACCCCTTAAATGGGCCGACCCGGCTCGAACTAGATTAGTCAATAGTCCAATGGGCTTCTGGATACTAGTGTGCACACCAAAAAAAAATTCACCTAGTTAAGTGCTGAAATTTGCTTATCTACATCAGGCTCCAATCGACTAATCACATTTTCTGTACCTTCCAACACCCCTCTCTCCACCTTTTCACTTGCCACTTCTCCATATTGAAATTAGGGATTAAAAAAATAGCCTATATATTTCAAAATTTAGAATATAGAGTGTAGTAAATTCTCACTTTATTAAATAAATAATATCTAAGTAATGTAATTAAGAAACTTACTCGCAGTATATAAATCATGATGCAATTGAATTTTCCATGTATTATCGATTATTTTCCAATAATTAGACCAATATTGACAATTCTTTTGGATGGCTAGCTTGGCTTGATCGAGAGCTTCATAAACATATCCCATTGTTGGCTTCTCATCCTAATCGACCAATCTTAGCACTTTTATTAGCGGTGTAATAATTTCTTTAGCCTCTGAAGCTGGTTCGGACATCTCTCTCCCAAATTTTGATCGTAGCCACTCCTCAGAGGTAAATATTACTTACAAATTGTTCTTCTGCTCAACAAGTGATTTGGTTTGAAGAAAATTGGTGGCAAAGTGAGTTATCACTGGGCAAATCAATTGCTTTCCATCAGTAAACTTCTTCATATAATTAACCACCAATCCATGGTTAAATATGAAAAAAGTTATTTTCTTTGCATCTATATTCAACTTTTTCACACTACTAGTTTTCCTATGTCCTCAAAGATAAGATCCATGCAGTGTGCAATGCAAGTTGTCCAATACAAATGTTTTCTTTTTCTCATCAACAATTTACCGGTAGTTTTCATAGCAGCTTCATTATCGGTTACGATTTGGACAACGTATTCTTCGCCAATCTCATCGAAAACTTTATCCATCAATTCAAAGTAATATTTTGCATCTCTAGTTGTCCCCCTGTTACATCTATTGACTTGTGAAAAATTGTACCTTTGCAACAGTAAACAAGAAAGTCGACGGTGTGGGCGTGAGATATCCCATCCATCTAGTTGTCCATCATGATCGCAACTCCCTGTTCTTTCCATATCTGCTTCAAATCTACAATCCAATTCTTCAATTCATGGTCTTCTTCATTCAAATATATCTCTGATATCTCGTAAGGAGTGTGGCATTTAACTGTTTTACCTACTTCAGCTGTAACATTGAGTGTAATCTACATATTTACATCATTACAAACTGCTAATGCAATATTGTTAGCAAACAAAAATTTGCTTCCAGCAATTCCCAGTTTCTTCCTAAGATACTTCATAAATTTATTACTTGTTTTTGGTTGCTTCACACTCATCTATCTGTGATAATGTGGATCCATATTCTTAAGATGAGCTTTCCAGACTATGGATCAATCCATTGTCGTCCATTGCCACCAGATTCTTTGAAACTTACAAATCATGTTCCCAATATTCTACCAGTTCAGGTACTTGAAGAGCCTCCAACTTAGAAAGTATGACCAATGTCCCCCATCTGTCTTCTAAATCTTTGCATATCTTAACATTGTTGGTAAGATCTCCTACTTTCTTCCATAACACGTCTCATTTCTCGTTCTTCCACGAATCCCTCGTACTCTTCTTCTTCATCTTCTTCATCTCCTTTCAAATTCACCATGAACTCGTCCTTTCTTTTTTGCTTCTCTATTTTCTCATCCTTACTTTATTTTATATGCTTCATCATCTTTCCCTTATTTGAGTTGACACTCGAGAACATGGGGCTACATTTCCTTTCTTATGAGCCAAATGTTCTTTTAATCGAATGATTATGCCTATTATTACCCTTTCACATAGTTTACACCTAATAATGGTTCTTTTTCCGTCAACAGGAGTTCCAAATTGCCATCCAATATCGTTGCTTGGAGGTCCATCAGCTGTTCTATCACATGGCATTTTGAACTGCAGAAATAAAGAAATTAACAAATATAATTGATGTTTGTAAGAGATATTAGAAACCATACTCTATTAATTTTAAAAAAATATATATAAAATAAAAATAGAAAGGAAATGAATACCTAGAGGATAGAGAGCCTTGAACCTGTATTGGAGAGGAAAGATTGAAGGTAATCAATCAGTAAAATTACAAACCTAATAAATAAATTACCTTACAATATAAACATAATGAATGAATTATTAACTTATTATATAAAGATAGAGGGCATAAAAAGTAATAATTCAAGTATAAGTAATCAACTTCTAGGTAAGAGATTTCTAATTGAATGAAGGAATTAACATAACCGAATAAAAATTCATAATTGAACTTACATAAGAAGGTTTCAACGATCCTTATCTCAACTTTTAGATCTTCTACAAAGAAAAATTCTTTATAACTTCTCGATATATGTTTGATAGTAGAATTCCAAGGCACAGAAAATAGAAAGTTGAACTCTAAAAGTAAATCGAACAGAATGGCAATCAAAAAATCACAAGCTCAACTGATCTTCTCTAGTAGAAATTGGACATGTATCTATAATGCTATGATGTCCTCTCTGATGAATTATTCTCTGCATAGAAGGTATCGTTTGGTCAAAAAGATGTGTCCTGTCCAATGATGTTATTCTCTGCGCAAACATATTTGGTCAAGAATATACCTGCCCAAGGCATGCGCATTTCTACGCATAACGATTATGTTGGGTAGATCTTTTTCAGATTTTAAAATGTGTAAAATTTTTATTATGATTTTCAAGAATCAAATTTATACATGTTAAGATATGAATGAAAAATTATAGAAGTAATTTATATATTACATTGAATATTCGCTCAAGAAATATGACATATGTCAGCATTTTTGAATATATAATGTCAATATAACTTCATATCAATATGGTTTCTGATAAAAGAAGGTGTTAAATATACATATTTTTGATAAATTTGAAAGCAAAAAATGTAAATTCGTATCAAAATGTGAATAACGGTATAAAAGTGAAGGAAAATGGTTGTCGCAGCCGTTACGGCCGATTTTTGGCCCCGTCACGTTGTTACATAACTCCGATACAACCGCGACGTCTAGCGCTTTTATTTCTAGCCGCGATACCGGCCCATAACGGTATTGGAAGGCTCCGATACTAACGTAACGGCCACATCAGACCAATTTTTAATTCCATGGACGACAGGGGTGAACTATTATTTTTCTTTTAGCCAAAAAAGTAAAACTATTATTTTTCTTAAGGCTTTGTCGAAAAATTTTCTTTTCTTTTTTATTTACTGATGTTTTATTCTTAAAAAAAAAACTATTTCTCCTTTTGTTCCTATCACTATCATATCTGTCAATTTTTTCTAGCAAATTTTCTAATATCCTGATAATAAATCATCATAAATCTAATGATTTCTGAGTTTTTCAATAATATTTTTAAAATAAGTAATTTCATATTTTTATTTAAAATCAAATATTATAGAATGATTAACTAACGGGACCAGAATGGAACGCGGCACACGCGCCTCTTAATAGGCACATATCCCATTTTTCAAATTCACTGGGCTCGTTTCAGTTGTTTGTTCTCCAGTCTTCTTCCCTACGCTTCTCTCGGGTTAGATTCTTCCACTTAAACCATGCCCCTCCCACCAACACCGACCGTCAAGCCTCCTCCGCCGCCGCAGTCCCCACTGACCGAAATGACCACTTCTCCTCCTTGATCTCCGACATCAAGACTTACTCCGGCAAGGATCCTCTCTTCCCTTCGCTCCGGTAGCAATCTCTTGAGCTCCCTCTCTTTCCTCTTTGCGGTTAGCTTTTCTGAAGGAACTTCATTCATCTCTTTATGTCACGTTCTTTGGATTAAAATGTGTTGCAGAGGAATCAAGACGATGGAGTGCGTGTCTGCTCAGCTTCTGAAAGAGAAGCTTCCCCGTTTCATGCAGAACAGCACTCAGAACTTCGAATACGATTGGCGCCACAACAATGACCTCCGCTACATCAGCGTTTGGCTGCAGCTGGTAACTGCAAAAGAACTTCACTTTTACCATGTTCCTGGGGAAGTTGATCTTTTCTTTGAAACAAACTGTGCCATGATTCCACTGATTCTTATTCTCAAAAGCTTATAAGCTTATACAAAGGCCTATTGGGGCAATCTATATTAGCATGAATTTGAGAGAGAACCATGGATTCAAATCGCGTTTGTGAGTGGTGTAACTATGGAATTAAATAATGGCCCGTCATGGCCGTTACGTAACGGTATCGGAGGCTCCGATGCCGTTACGAGCAGATATTGCGGTCGGAAAAGAAAGTGCTGATAATCGCGACTGTAATAGTTTTACGTAATTACATAACGGACCAAATATCAACCGTAATGGCCGCAACGAACGTTTTTCTTCACATTTACAACATTATTCATATTTTTTTCAATCAAATTTTTTGAAAATATGTCTATTGTTACATTTTTTATCAAAAAGTATGTTGATGTGAAGTTATATTGACATTATATGTGCAAAAATACTGACATATATCATATTTCTTGAGTGAATGTTCAGTGTAATACATAATGAATTACTTGTATAATTTATTGTTCACATCTTGACACGTGTAAATTTGTTTCTTGAAAATTGGAACAAAAATTTTTACACATTTTAAAATTTGAAAGAGATTTACCCAACGTAATCATTATGTATTATACTTCACATTTCTTTGACAAAAAAACACATAACTTGATGCGAAATTTATTTTTCATTATAAGTGTAGAAATGCACATTCCTTTGAAAAGCCTTTGGCAGGTGCATTTTTGACCAAATGGTATTTGTGCAGAGAATAAAATCATTAGAGAGTACATCTCTTTTTGACCAATAGTACTTTCTATGCATTGAATAATTCATGAGAAAGGAAATGTATCATTATAAAACTATATCCACTTTCAACGAGAGAAGACCACTTGAGCTCATATTGTTGAAGTTGAATGTCATTCTTCTTGATCGGTCATTGCCTTTAGAGTTCAACTTTCTATTTTTTGTGATCCAAAGTTCTACTATCAAATATATATTGAGAAGTAACAAGGAATTTTTCTTTGTAGAAGATCTAAAAAGTTGAGATCTAAGTTATTGAAACCTTCTTATGTAAGTTCAATTATAAATTTTTCTTTGATTATATTTACTACCTTGTTTAATTATAAATCTCTCCTACCTAGAAATTGATTATTTATACTTTAATTATCACTTTATTGCTCTCTATCTTTATATAACAAGTTAATAATTCATTCATCATATTTATATTATAAGGTAATTTAATTATTAGATTTGTAACTTTATTGGTTCATTGCCTTCAATCTTTCCTCCCCAATACAAGTTCAAAGCTCTCTATCGTAGATATATTCATTTTCTTTCTATTTTTATTATATATTCTTTGACAATATAGTATAGTATGTAATATCTCTTATATACATCAACTATATTGGTTAATTTTTTTCTTTCAACAGTTCAAAATGCCATGTGATAGACTAGCTAGTGGACCTCCAACCGATGACATTGAATGGCAATTTGGAACTTCTGTTGATGGAAAAATTAGCATTATTAAGTGTAAATTTTGTAAACGGGTAATAATAAGTAGAATCACTCAGTTAAAAGAATATTAGCTCACAAGAAAGGAAATGCAACCCCATGTTTCGAGTATCAACTCAAATAAGGGAAATGATGATGAAGCATATATAAGCAAGTAAGGATAAGAACATAGACAAGCAAAAAAGAAAGGAAGAGTTCATTGCGAACCTGAGAGGAGATGAAGAAGATGGAGAAGAAGAGTACGGGGGATTTGTGGAAGAAAGGGAAATGAGATGTGCTATAAAGGAACGTTTGAGATCTCACCAACAATGGGAAGATATGCAAAGAGTCAGAAGGCAGACGGAGGGCATTGGTCATACTTTCAAAGTTGGAGGCTCTTCAGGTACTTAAATTGGTGTAATATCGAGGATATGATCTAGAAGGTTTAAAGAATCTGGTGGTAGTGGACAATAATGGATTGATTCGCCAATTTGCGGAAACTCATCTTAAGAATACGGATCCGCATTATCATAGACAAAAGAGTGCCAAGCAACAAAAAATAAGTAATAAATTTATTAAGAGTCTTAGGAAGAAGCTGCAAACTGCTGCAGGCAGATTTTTGTTCACTAATAGTATTACAACAGTAGTTTGTAATGATGTAAACATGCAAGTTATGCTCGATATTGCCGCTGAAGTATGTAAAGGAGTAAAATGCACCACTCCTTACGAGGTACCGGGGATATATTTGAATAAAGAACCTCACGAATTGAAGAATTGGATTGAAGTGAATATGGAAAGACGTGGGAGTTACAATCATGATGGACAGCTGGACGGATGGGATACCTCATGCCCACATCATCAAACTTTTGTGTCTACTATTGCAAATGTACAATTTTTTGCACGTTAATAGATGCAACTGTAGTGACAACTAAAGATGCAAAATATTATTTTGAATTGATGGATAAAGTTGCCGATAAGATTGGTGAAGAATACATTGTCCATATCATAATTGATAATGAAGCTGCTATGAAAACTATCAGTAAACTGTTGATGAAGAAAAAAAAACATTTGTATTAGACAGCTTGCACTACGCACTATATGGACTTTATCCTTAAAGATACAAGAAAAAAGAGCAGTGTGAAAAAGTTGATTATCGATGAGAAGAAAATAAATTCTTTTATATATAACCATGGATGGATGGTTAACTATATGAAGAATTTTACTTGTAGAAAGCAATTGATTCGCCAAGTGAAAACTCAGTTTACGACCAACTTTCTTCAAGTTGAATCACTTGTGGAGTAGAAGAACAATTTGCAAACAATATTTATTGTTGAGGAGTGGTTGCAATCAAAATTGTGAGAGAGATTTCCAAACCAGTTTCAGAGGCTTAAAAAAATTACCATGAGCTCCTCACTTTGTAAAAAGTGAAAGAAATACTTGTGAACCTTACACCACTAGTAAAAGTGCTAATATTGATTTATTCGGATGAGAAGTCAACAATGTAGGGGTGGCCATGGTTCAAGAACAGGCCCTAAACCTCACTTTGGATGGTTTAGGGTTGGTTCAAAACCATGGTTCTGTCCGATTCTGAACACAAATTCGGTTTTTATTAAATTAAATAAAATTTAAATGAAAATAAAAACTAAAATAAATTAAAAGTTAAACCTGAAAAGACTAGGAGTTTGGGACGTAAGGGTTGGGTTGAATAAGGGTGGGCTACTGACAAATAACGTGTAGGAAATTCAAATTTTAGAATCAGTGGTTCTGATTTTAGAGGCTGGTGGGACCCGCTTTGAACTTTGAAGCTCACGGTTCGGGGCCGATTCCAGTTTTGACCGAGGCCAATTATGGGCACAAACCGGCCCGTGGCCACCACTACAACAATGTGGTATACTTATGCAGCTCTTGCTCGAGCTAAACTAGCAATCTAGAAGAATTATCAATACTAGTCAAATTATTAAAAAATAATTGATAACAGATGGAGAATTCAATTGCATCAGGATTTACATGTTGTGGGTATGTTTATTAATTACATTACTTATGTATTATTTATTTAATAAAGTGAGAAATTAGTACATTCTATATTCTAAAATTTGAAATATATAGGCTATTTTTTGAATTCCCAATTTTAATACAGAGAAGTGACTAGTGAAGAGGTGGAAAGAGAGGTGCTGGATGACACAAAAAATGTGATTAGCTTATTGGAGCTTGATATGGATAAGTAAATTTCAAAATTTAGCCAGGCAAATTTTAAAGCATATTGTAATGTTAAATTCTATTTCAGATCATTGCTAATATTAAATTTATTCGTTAATCTTGTTGATTTTATTATTTTGTGATAAAGCCAAATTATTTAGCATGGTACAGGGTCAACGAGAATAACGAGAATGCAACTAGGTTAGATAAGAACTCTATTATAATTTTTTTCATTTTTTATTACTTCTAAAATTTCATATAACAATCAAGTGCCTCATTCATAGTCGACTGGTATGGGTATTCGGGTCTAGGTACCCTATATTTTTTCATGATATCTAAACCCTGCCAAATATAAGACCGGTTTTGAATATTGTAACCAAACCCTACCTGGAACATGTAAAATACTATAGGTCCGAGTACCCTGCTAGAACCTATTTGTTATTTATTTGTTACGTCTAAAATATGGACTACACCAATTTTTTTCATGATTATTATTATTTCATATATTTTCTATCATAATAAAACATGTATAATTTTAAGTATATTTGTATTATATTTAAGTACTATTTATTGTTGATTTTAAGTTGTAATGAAACTTTAAATAGGAAAATTTATCAAATATGTATAATTATTATATCAAATAAAAGTTCGTAGAGTTAGAAATACAATAGTTTAAACATTAGTGAATTGGAGTTCAAACAAGAAAGTTACGAAAGATTAAAATTAACTGGGCGATATGTTAACATGTTTCGGTTTTGATTTCGGTTCCGGTTCTAGGTACCCTTTATTCTGGAATTGGAACCGACCAATTCCTTCACATGCTACTCGGAACCTACCCTGTTTTCATTAAAAACTACCTAGTACTACCTAGTACTACCCAATAGGGTAGGTTCCGACCAGTTTTGTGTTTACTCTATACTCATGCATACCCCAATTGACTGGCGGATAACTTTTGGAAGCGATGCCCTGTAATTTCAATCGATTGCAATAAATGTGCTCAACCAAACCAATAGTTCAAGCAATTGTGAGTTTAATTATAGCACATTTAGCTACATACACACAAAAATAAGAAACATATTAAAGTACGAGAAATTGGATTAACTTGTTTTTGTGCACTATAATATGAGGTTGAAACACAGGCACATGATGAGAATAAGCCGTCAAGAAATAGAAGAAAGTTTCAATCCTATTGGCCTTGATCATATATTTAAAGACGACGAGGTCTAGAAAGGGCAGATCCACTGTTAGATGGTTCTAAAATCCTATCTAGTTAACTAATGATGGTGCTTATGACTAAAACGATAATTATGGGACCAGATCTTCTCAACCAATTAATTAGGCAAAGGACCATGGGGAGAAAATGCCAAGTGATAATGAAAGAAATTCAAGTTTCAGCATTGGTCCTCCAAGTTTAGGTGATCTACATGATGGTGACGATTACACTAGAGGGGGTTAATGTAGTGTGGAATCATCTCATCAAAGAGATAGGAGTTTAAGTCCTCATGATTCACATGACTATTCTAATGATGTTGATATAGGGAGAATCAAGTTCCAACACAAAGCGGCGGTAGTCATAGTCGTGGGACAAAATGAAGAGATACAAACCTGATGCAATTTGATAGGGACCTGTAGAATTATTATGGTATATGTGAGGGTTAGAAATCGACAATTTATCTGAAACAGAAAGTAATTAGAGCTACTCACAACCTCATTTTTATCATGGATATGGACATAATTTCGCCTTGCATCTAACACCAACAATTCATATGGATCAAGAGGCCAACTTTGGTAACAATGTTGCAAATTATTTATTTGGATAAGGTTGGATGCAGTCTAGTAGAGTACACGATGAAGATAAAGTAGAATCGTACTAAAATCTAGCACATCATTCCACCACTTGGTGAAAAACTATGTACCATGATGATTTTATTCTCCAATTTGAATCACTTATTTTGCATGTGAATATAACAGTGATATTGACAATATCACATTTTTTTTTCATTTTAGATCCTTAAAAAATTCAGATCACAATACCTATGTGCTGTTATGTAACATTGTGACGATCCAAAACTGTTACAATTGTGACGTGACTGTTACGTGACCCACGGCCGTTATTTAAATCCATGCATTTAACGGTTGTGTTGTGATTGTAACGGTTTCAGGTCATTGTGACGTTACATAATGGCGTCATGGGTGTCACGGTCCGAATTTTTTTAGTCATCTAAAATGAATAAAAAGAAATTTCTGATATTGTTAATGTCACTATCATATTCACATCCAAAATAAGAATTCAAAATGGAGAATAAATCATCATGGTACATGCTTTTTCACCAAGTGGTGGAATGACGTGCTGGATCATAGTACAATTCTGTTCCATCTTCATCGTGTACTCCACTGGACTACATCCAACCCTGTCCAAAGAATAATTTGTAGTACTGTTACCAAAGTTGGCCTCTTGATCCTCATGAATTGTTGGCAGTGGATGCAAGGTGAAATTATATCCATATCTATGATAAACGTTAGGTTGTAAGTAACTCTGATTACTTCCTACTTCGGATGAATTGTCGATTTCTAACCGACTAGAACTCTCACCGGTACCATAATAATTATACGAGTCCCTATCAAATTGAATCAAGTTTGCATCTGTTCTTTTTGTCCCAAACTATGACTACCACCACCTTGTGTTGGAACTTGATCCCCCTCTATATTTGAGTCATTAGAATAATCATGTAAACCATGGGACTTAAACACCTGTATATTTGATTTGATGATTTCACACTACATTCATCCCCTCTATTGTTACATTCACTGCCATGTGGATTACCTAAACTTGGAGAACCAATGTTAGAACTTGAATTTCTTTTATTATCACTTGGCATTTTCTCCCCTCCCCAAGATCCTCTCTCCGATCAATCGGTTGAGAAGATCTTGTCCCATGATCATCATTTTCATCATCGGCACCATTATTAATTAACTGGACAAGATTTCAAAACTATCTAGCAGTGGAGCTTATCTTTCTAATAGCCATTCTTGAAAGACCTCGTCGTCTGTAAATACATGATCAAGACTAATCGAGTTGAAACTTTCTTCTATTTCCTGACGGCTTCTTCTCATCATGTGCTTGTTTTTCAATCTCATGTTATAGTGCACAAAAACAAGTTTATGCAATTTCTCATATTTTAATATGTTTTGTGTTTTTGTGTATATGTAGCTGAAGGTGCTCTAATTACCCTCACAATTGCTTGAACTACTGGTTTGATTGAGCGCCTTTCCTATGATCGTTTAAAGTTCCAATGTCTTGCTTCTAAAAGTTATCCACTAGTCGGCTATGAATGAGGCAATTGATCGTTATATGAAACTTTAGAAGTAATAACAGTGAAAAAATTATAATAAAATTCTTATCTGACCTGGTTTCATCCTCGTTCATTCTCTTGAGCCTGTGCCACGATAAAAGATTTCGATTTATCACCAAATAATAAAAGCACTACAAGATTAATAACACAAATTGAGTATTAGTAATGATTTGAAATAGAAGTTAATATTACAATATGCTTTAAAATTCACATGGTTAAGAATTGAAATTTGCTCATCCTCATGAGGCTCAAATCTTGACTAATCACATTTTTTGTACTATCCAACACCTCTCTTTCCACCTCTTCATCTGTCACTTTTCCGTATTGAAATTGGGGATTCAAAAAATAGCAGATATATTTCAAAATTTAGAATACATAATGTAGTAAATTCTCAGTTTATTAAATAAATAATGTGTAAGTAATATAATTAAGAAACTTAACCGCAGTATGTAAATCCTGATGCAATTGCCGTCTATTATCGATTATTTTTCAATAATTTCACCAGTATTGATAATTCTTCTGGATGGCTAATTTGGCTCTATGAAGAGCTTTATAAACATACCATATTGTTGTAGTGGTGGCCACGGGCCGGTTTGGGCTCGGAATTGGTCAAAACGGGAATTGGCCCATGAAATTGGACCCACTAGTTTTGGTTCGAAATCGGCGAAAACTTGGAATAAAAAAAAAAAGAAAAGAGTTTGAATTCCCTACATGTCACTTGTCATCTGCCCAACCCCTAGCCTTTTCAATTTTCAGTAGGGCCATACCCCACACCCTAACACTTTGTCTTGTCTACCCCACCCTACTTTCCAGACTCCTAGCCTTTTCAAGTTTAACTTTTAATTTAGTTTAATTTTTATTTCAAATTAAATTATATTTAAATTTGACAAAAACCAAACTGGTAGCTCGAAAATGGACGAAATCATCGTTCCGAACTGCTCCCTAATCGTCTAAAGGGAGGTTCAAGGTTGATTCCATGCCCCTTGGAAACAGAAATGGGAGTTACGAGTTGGAACCAACCGATTCCTCCATGGCCATTCCTACATTGTTGGCTTCTCATTTGAATATACCAATCTTAGCACTTTTACTAGTGTTGGAATGTGCAAGAGTATTTCTTTCACTTTTTTTTACAGAATGAGGAGCTCAAGATAATTTCTTTAGCCTCTGAAGTTGGCCAAGAAATCTCTATCCTAAATTTTGATCGCAGCCACTTCTCAGAGATAAATACAGGTAAACAGCAAATTGTTCTTTTGCTCGATAAGTGATTCGATTTAAAGAAAGTTAGCGTTAAACCAAGGTATCACTGGGCGAATCAATTGCTTTCTGCCAAAAAAGTTCTTCATACAGTTAACCATCCATCCATGGTTATATATGAGAGAACTCATTTTCTTCATATCGATAATCAAATTTTTTACAATTTTCTTTTTTCCTATATCCTCAAGGATAAGGTCCATACAGTGTGTAGTACAAGCCATCTAATACAAATGTTTTCTTTTTTCTCATCAACAATTTTTCAGTAGCTTTGATAGCAGCTTCATTATCAATTACAATTTGGACAACATATTCTTCACCAATCTTATCATTAAATTTATCTACCAATTCAAAATAATATTTCGCATCTCTAGTTGCCACCACTATTGCATCTATTGACTTGTGAAAAATTGCGCCTTTGCAATAGTAGACAATAAAGTTGACACTATGGGCATGAGATATCTCAGCTATCTAGTCATCCATTATAATCGTAACTACCCTTTCAGTCCATATTCGCTTTAAATCTACAATTCAATTCTTCAATTCATGTGCTTCTTCATTCAAATATATCTCTGATACCTCACAAAGAGTGGGGCATTTTACTTATTTACTTGCTTCAGTGGCAACATCGAGCATAACCTGCATGTTTACATCATTACAAACTGCTGGTGTAATATTGTTAGTGAACAAAAATCTGCTTACAGCAGTTCCTAGCTTCTTCTAAGATCCTTCATGAATTTAGTATTGATTTTTGGTTGCTTTAATCTCATCTATCTGTGATAATGCGGATCCATATTCTCAAAGATGAGCTTCCGCAGATTATGGATCAATCCAATGTCAACCATTGTCACCATATTCTTTGAAAATTCTAAATCACGACTCTAATATTCCACTAGTTTAGGTGCCTAAAGAGTCTCCAACTTACAAAGTATGACAATGTCCCATGTCTATATTCTAAGTCTTTGTACATCTTCCCATTGTTGATGAGACCTCTAACTTTCCTTCATAGCACGTCTCATTTCCCTTTCTTCCATGAATCCTTTGTACTCTTCTTCTTCATCTTCTTCATTTCATCTAAGTTCATCATGAACTCTTCCTTTCTTTTTTGCTTGTCTATCTTCTTGTCCTTACTTTCTTTTATATGCTTCATCATCGTTTCCCTTATTTAAGTCGACACTTGAGACATGGGGCTATCCTTTCTTGTGAGTCAAATGTTCTTTTAATCGAGTGATTTGGCATGTTATTACCATTTCATAAAGTTTACACTTAATAGTTACCCTTTTTCCATCAATAGAAGTTACAAATTACCATCCAATGTCATCGCTTGGAGGTCAATCAGCTTGTCTATCACATGGCATTTTGAACTGTAGAAAGAAATAAAGAAAGAAATAAAGAAAGAAATTAACCAATATAGTTCATGTCTGTAAGAGATATTAGATACTATACTATATGTCAAAAAATATATAATAAAAATAGAAAGAAAATGAATACCTGAAGGATGGAGAGCCTCAAACTTGTATTGGAGAGGAAAGATTGAAGACAATCAACCAATGAAGTTACAAATCTAATAATTAAATTACCTTATAATATAAATATAGTGAAAGAATTATTAACTTGTTATATAAAGATAGAGGGCATAAAAAGTAATAACTAAAGTATAATAATCAACTTCTAGGTAAGAGAGATTTCTAATTGAATGGAGAAGTTAATATAATCAAAGAAAAATTTATAATGGAACTTACACAACAAGTTCTCGATAACCTTGATCTCAACTTTTTAGATCTTCTAAAAGGTATTCTTTATAACTTCTCAATATATTTTTGATAATAGAACTTTGAGGAATAAGTCACAAGTCCGATACCCTAACTACAAAGTGCATGTCGAGTACCGGATTCAGCATACCAAACTCCCCCCATGCAAGGCACGTGGCTGACATCAGTCTTCCGTACTAACGGTATCTATAAATAAGCCCTTTTGGGGCAAGGTAAAGGAGAAGCAATGAAACCCTATACACTCTCCCTTCCCTCTTCTCCCCTATTCTTGCTCGAATCCCTCCTATCTTAGGCATCAAAGGGCCTTTATGAGGAGCCACCCCCAAACTTGGTTTCTTGCTGATCTTCGGCAATGGCAACGAGTCCGCTGCCCATCTCTCTTGATGCCTGAAGGTCCTTAAAAAACCCGAGAGGCCTTCCCCGGGGACACACACACAAGCTGGCACGCCCCCACCACCATGCTGCCCCACTACAAACGGTCGACAGCCGCCTCCCTGTCAGAGGAGTGGCTCCCCTATCTCCGAAGCAACCAGTTCCCACCGTGCCCAACACCTCCTCCCAAGCGCTACCACCAGAATGATTGGCATAAATACAGGAAATGACGGCCACGATGATGGAGACTGTTAAGGACACTGTTCGTGAGCCAGTCCGTGAGGAGGTCCGGGCAACTTTGGCACAACGACAGCCCCTGGAGTTGGCCAAAGCAACAATGGAAGAGTTGCGGCAACACATCCCTACTCAGTTAGCGCCAACCACCTTGTGGTGGCCAAAATATTGGACAATTTCGAATAGGCTGAACCCACACAATCTGAAGTACCCCATAATCGATACTTGGAAATCAAGAATGATAAACTTCAGGGGGCCCCAGGAAATCAGCTTGGCCAGAAAAGGCTACCAAATGAGGGAAATACAACTATAGATAGGCAACACATCTCAAACATTAATGAGGGGTAGATGTCATAACCGTAAGTGTACGAAAATGGTGCCACTTGACAGCTTGCTACTACGCCGCCGCCTCCCTACATCCCCGTACCTCCCTGCACGGTTGTCCCACTAATGCAACCATACACCCCTCAAGTGTGTTGGTGTCACGACGTGGATCTGTCCATACATGCCCAAAACACCCGAATTCTGACTCCCGACTCTATCAAGGAACAAGTCAGACAACAAGTTGAGAGGGCCCTCAAAGCTCTCAATAGAGGGAAGGTAGCAGCCCATGAAAATGACCCCGACTTCCCTTTCACACCTGATTTTAGGCTTATGTTGAGCTTGCTGTAAAATCTCGTCTACTAAGTTTTTCTAGTCTACCTAAGAAAATTAGGACAGATGATAAGTTACTACTTGCAAATTGGGGCATCTCCCAATAATTAACTTGCCTTTTTTGGCTAGAGCCTCCTGAGTCCAATAGGTGGGCTCGTATATTCTAGTATATTTTGTACACTCTTATTTAATTGTTGGATAGATCATCACTGATTCTCATAAAAAACCTCATAACAATTATAAAGAAAATTATACAAAATTTTAGAAAAGACATGTAGTGTTTAAATATTTATAAAAATTCAAATATAAAATGAGAAAGTTAATTTTTTTAAAAAAATGAAAAAAAATCTAATAACATCTTAAACAATGCTACTGCATGCAATAACTTAGAATTTTCCTTTATAGAAATCACATACGGTATGAATAATTAATTGACATTGACTTCACAATAAATTAGATTCACGTATTAAGTCATATTGATTCTCTGTTTTTTTGGAATTTTATAACCTTTGCTTATTTTTAAACATACCTATAAATATTCATTTATATTTTGAAAAATTTTTATATTTTATTTATTTTAATAATATTAATTGGATCGCTTCGTCAAGGAATATGCATGCATGACGTCCACATCAACTGTCACATAAGCAAAACTAATGACATTAGTTCAAATTTTACAAAAAGTGCCATATTAGAATAGATTTCAAATATTTTATATCAGTGAGGAACAAAATTTTCTCTTTGTACCAAATTAAAATCTCTCCAAAACTTTTTGTACCATTGGTGCAATTTTCCCGTCAAATTACTAGAACAACTCTTTCTCTTTCTCTTCTCCCTCTTATTCCATTATTATATTTCTTTTATATTTCCTTTCTACTTTTTCACTATATAAAAAACCAGTCAAAATCTCTCTTGATTATTTTTAAAATTGCTTCATTAAAAAACATATATTTGAGACATTAATTACAATGAATATTTTACTTTTTTATCAACTTTATTAAATAGTAAAATCTGTGTATAGCAGACATCCACATTTATTCCTTTTTTTTTTAACTTTACAGAGATATCCCTTGCTTTAAGTAGATTTTTTTTTCCTTAGCCAATCAGGCAATTAATGGAATGAAAATATGTGATTATAAATGTGGAGCCTATTGAATATGGCTTTTTTTGGAGGAGTAATTAATTGATGTTGAGGTTCATGTACTGTATAAAAAGGATACTATATTTGGTGGAATTTCAGAGACTCGAGCACGAGAGAGATCAATCAATTATCGAAAACCAGCAGTCTTCTTCGGCGAAGGAAATGTCGAACAAATTCCTAATATTCGTTCTCGCTCTCATCGTGGTCTGCTGTGGTAAGTCGTTTTATCCTCAGGACAAGGGATTAGAATAGCAACTCACATGTAATTTGCTATAGGTGGTGATTAATAAATTTAATTTACAGATTATTGGGTCCAGATATCTTGCATTTTTTTTATGATCCCTGGACCTTACCCTATACAAAATCAATTCTTAATTTTTGGATCAAGACTTTACCATATTGAATCCAGTTCTACTCAAAACCCATAGGGTATTACAGGTTCTGCATAACTTGTTGAAATTTGTTTATTATTTATTCTTTTTTCCTCTATAATACGGACTATTTCGATATTTTCACCTGTTTGATAGTTATAAAATAATTGCACTTAAAGAATCCTCATGATTTTAGTGTTCAATATAAATTTGTAATCATAATTAAATATGTGCAATTTTAAGTATGTTTGCAGTATATTTAATTACTATTTGCTAATGATTTTAAGTTTTAATGATATCGTAGACGTGAAAAATTCGTCAAATATACATAATTACTATATCAACTGAAGGTTCATCGAGTTATGAATGCAATGGTTTAAACGGTCCACAAATTGAATTCAAACGAGAAAGTTATGAATAACCGCACAAATCAAATAACAGGTTTTTGTTCCAGTACCCTGTGTGCCAGGATCAAGATTCGTTACGCGGAACCTGCCCTAATTTTATCGAATCTACCGGTTCTAGGACTACTCTATACCTATGTGTATCCCTAATTTAATTGCAATTGTTAGTGTATGAGTGAGTTATTAAAGTTTTTTTGGTGTAGAAACTGAAAGCATGATGGCCCAGGCACAATCGTGCGCTGGTACGGAAGCACTGCCCATCCACGGGCCTAAGTGCGTTGCCGCCACCTGTGCCGCTGACTGCAAGGCGAAACATGGAAAGAATGCCATGGGGGACTGCTTCTTCCTTAGATTGCCAGATGATACCTGTCGATGCCGATGGAACAATTGCTAGAGAGATTGTCATCTCCTTATACCGATAATAACAATCATAAATAAAATAAAATATAATTTAGATATTTTCTGTCTTCTTTTACTTTGTATTCGCATGACATCTCAAAGCCTAATATTACCGAACATGACGAAGATCTTGATCGAGAATGACTGTTATAGAACTATCACAATCAATTAACATAACACAGAGTACACGTGTTATCGTGCATTGCTCTCACGAACCATAATGGATCTAGATTAATTAATATTGACAGGGTCTAAATAGATAAGAAAAACGAAGTTGATAGGCTTTTATCCCTTAAGAAGTCGACTCCGTTGAATCTAGATTAATTAATATTGACAAGATTTCTGAATATCGAGTAGCAAATACAAAAGGATTAATTGTACATCCGTATACAAGAGGAGTTTGGTCGGTTTAATCACCCTTTAGTACATTGAAAATAGGGATCTGACCCATTACTATATCATCTTTAACGCAATGAAAACTCGTTCTTATATGAAATAGGAGGGTGGCTTCACATTTTTCAGTACTAGCATCTTGTCTTTCCCTAGCTTTTCAGGACAATCGACTGACGATTAGGAGATATTCCTAATCCCATCGGATCAGCCAGTGTGTCAATGGAAGAGAACAACTTTCGTTGCATGGACAAGTGCTCGCCTATTTTAAGGTACACACGACCCCTAGCCTGTACCAGCCTTCTGGTGCACACATGAAATATTAGACAAATTCTCGAGTCACCCTACCTCACCGGTAGTTTGAGAAAACACCAATCAAAATGTGACAAACGAGTAAATTTATGTTAAGTACTATAGCGGTTGTAATAATTAATATTACTAATAAAATATGTAATTCATACTTCCTTACTACGTTATTGTGAGGTGATACCATCTACATTATTCCGATAATCTCCTTGGCTGATACCATTGCTCAGGGGCTGTGTTGTTGGCTGCCCTCCAAAGGAAGCCAATCTGTTCTCTGCATGAACTTGTCAAATAATATCACATAATCAATTATAATTTATACCTATCTGTTATCTGCATGAAATTGTCAATTATTAATTTTTTCAATAATATTACTAATTTTTCTAAATATGGGATAGGAGAAATGGCATTGCGGTCAAGCCCATTAACCCATCGAAATTATGCCCGAACCCATCAAGCCTTACCCATCAATCCGTCTTGACTTTATTGGCCCATTCGTCCTCGTCCCATTGCCTCCCCTCGGAAGCAAAAATTAGAGAAAAAAAATCAATTAACATGTTTGGTAAGACGAAGCGGGATGAAATTCCAGCCACCAATCACTTTCCTTAGTTTGGTTGCAGAATACACTGTCGGAATTGCCATTCATTCTAACGGAATGGGCATTCAACCATTTTTGCAAAAACATATTCCACTCAATCTTCCATGAAATTGGCATTTCTGCATTGAAGCTCTTATGCGAAAAACCTTAATTATAAATTTGTCATTCACTTTTCATGAAAATGGTATAATTTTTCTTAAACTTTAATTTAGAAATCATCATTCTCTTCTCAATTTACTCTTTTCCACCATCATTGCCAACCACCACAACCCTCACCTAACTAGTAAATTCATTAGGCACCGGTTATCAATGATTTCAAGCGAAATTCTTGTATGTTTCTTTTTTATTTCTCAAATATTATAGATTAAATTTTTTTCTTTTTTCTATTTTATATGTGCTTTATTCCATATTTCTTTTATTATATTTGATTATTTTTCATTTTTTCTACTTTTTATTTTTAAAGTTTCCTCAGTCTCTAGTAACTCGAATTCAATAAGTATATAACTATCATGACACAATTAGTAAAATACAATTTTGTATTTGATTTCATTCCCTCAACAACAATAATACCAAATTACATAATACCAACCATCATTTCATTTCTCCCCATTCCATTTCATTTTATCAAAATCATTCTATTTACAAAAATCTGATCATTCACCTTTGAGTTTCCTATCCTATATCGAGAGAAATACATAGTTATCGTACACGTCTATTTTTTATAGCCTTTTTTTATAATTATCTACAAAAATCACAGAAAGTCTCATTAAACATTTATCATCATAACAAAAGTTAGTCATGTAACCCAAGAGTTATCCCAAATGAATGTGATGTATGTCTAAATCGTGTGAAACCCCACGAGGTAGGAGGTTTGACTCACCCTTGAGAGCATACCACCCACACATGTACATAGGCCTAGCTCGCCAGGCGTGCCACGACAATGCCGGGCGTGCCGGCAAAGAACGATTTTTTATTTTAGGACTCTCAAACCTCTAACAAAAGAGAATTGAAGAGGAGAATTATACGCGACCAAAAAAAAACGAAGAGAATTGTATATTGATAATATGTATATATAGTACAATAGAAGGCTCAAATAGGTAGATTGGACTTAGAATTAAATTAGGAAAAAAATTAGAAAATTCTAGAAAAAATATATCAGAAATATATCATAGTATACAGTGAATATGACGCATAATAAGTCTAGACACGAAATTGTATATTGTACACTAACACATGGAATCAAGACAAATCGAAACATCGGATGCAGACGTATAACTATGTAACTATGAAATCATATTAACTTATGGCAGAGTTATCATTGTATATACCACCACGCCGACCATAGTGTAAACCCACAGCTCAACGAGATCTCAACATCATTCCTGCATCTTCGTAACAGCAGGGATCACCTATCGTCCTCTGGTGATAAGAGTCGTTCAAGCCATTTCATAATCTAGCAAGGTAGCTGGACGATCGACCAATTTTATTCTTCAATTTTCGTAATGGTTGGAGTTCAGGAAATTTCCGACTAATGGTTCATGACAGGTCCGATCATCACAGTCAAGGTTTCACTTGTTTCACTTCAAAACGGCAAAGTGCAGAACGTATAAATACAGACAAATAAATACGACCATATGTATACGCACACTTAAAAGAACACTTCCAAAGTCATTTTTCTCCAACTCCCCGAAACTTTCAAAATAATATTAGGTTATAGGATACGTTGCGAGAGGTGAATTTTACAGAATAATTTCAAGTAGTATATAAAAAAAATAATTTTTTAATTTATTTTAAAAAACAAAGGAATATAATTATGAAAAATGATAAAATAGGTATTTCCTATATTTTTCAAAGGAAACATCGTCCTTCGACTAATTTAAGAAAAATTTTTTTTACCATGGAATGCATAAGTCATAACTCTTAAAAATACAATCAAGTAAAAAATATGAAATAAATGTTATAAAATTATCCATTCCATTTGTCTTGTTTCCATTCAAGTGTATTAAAGATAATATTTTAGTTTGTTTCTCAGTTCACGAAGGGATCCAAAGTCCATTTTTCAATTAAACTAATTTTAATTGGACTTCAAGTTCTTGGCATTTTGTTTCCGAAAACCGCTTGGTGCTTGATGCTCGAGTTCCAGCAATTCGAGTAATAGATGAAACTGATGAATTTATAAAGAGATAGAATTAAAAAAAATCAAATGAAACGAAAGTGGAAGAATGAGTGTTAATTCAGAAGCACAAGACTTTCTCTCACAGCTCAGAGGTTAATGCTTTGTTCCTCATCGTAGGATTTTGTATGTGCCCATACACATACAACCCTTTTGATTCAAAGTTAAGAACAATGAAAATTGCTTCAAACCTCATTTCGAAATACGAGAGTGGAAATGCCATGGAAACATAGTAATGGATTAGCTTTGCTTTCTTTTCTTAGTAAAGTGAAAATACAATTCTTAATGCAGCATCATGGCGGCAACTTCGACCCCATCAACATAGCACATTTGTGTGAGCCAATCACAGTCACTAGCAGGACTGTCAATCCATTCCCTCCGACACTCAATAATTCAAACATGTGGCCAGAGCACTTTATTCACCATCATTACTATTATTAAACACAGCACAACACACAGACATTGCTGTAATCCCAAGGCTAATTACAGCAAGCACTTCGACAACAAACACACACACATTACCACAGACATCAAATCCTTCCGTCAAAAGGACATTATCGGGCATGACACACACATCACACGTAGCGCCCGACATTATTCAAACTGCTGGCCGATCGAGGACTTCCGGTCACACCGATCCCTCATCGCCTTTATTTAGTTTTCCTTGCATGCTTCTTAGAGCTTTTCAACCACTTCACATCACACCCACTACAGTCTCGTCCACTATTGATGGTTATTACAACCCACACTTGCCTTAGCTAGATGCTGCAAAACCGAACCACAGGCGAACTCGCGGGGCCCACGACTCGTCTGACACCATCCGGCCTGGACAAGGCTTGTGGGTCCCCTAGCGCCGGAAGCTCCGGACCTGGCGGGTGTCGGCCTCATCGTCACGTAGCTTGACAACCGTGTACGTGCCTGCACCGGCCAGTGCACCGAGGGTGGGTGCGAGCAGGTAGATCCACAGGGCCCTGTAGTTTCCATCAGCCATCGCGGGGCCAAGAGTCCTCACCGGGTTCATCGAACCACCGCTGGATGGTCTGTAATCATGCAGAAAACAGCACGAAGAAACGTTCAACGATAAGAATTATTTGTCACAATTATTTCTTCCTACCCGGGAATCTTTTTTTGATAAAGCTGGAGCTATCTACATAGGGGCAGGCAAGCTGAAAGAGAGAAGAAATGACATAGATAAGCCTATCTATATAGCGACGCGTGACCGACCAAGTTGTCAACTCTCTCAACTGATTCAATCAGATGTTATATATTATATGTGTATATATTTTTTAATCATATGATATGTGTCCGCCATGTATTTTATTCAATTTCATGCTAGTTTTAAAATCCAACCGTTTGTAGCTAAGGATTGGTCAATTAATAATGAGGGTAAAATATTTATGTTCTGTTTGATAGAAATGAAAAAGATGAAATGGAAGGAAATGATAATTTTAACAATTCATTATTTGTTTCTACATAGTTATTGTATTAAAAAATTAATATGTTCATTGTATTAGATGAATTTTTCTTATTAAAAGGATGGAATAGGCATTCCTTGAAAAGAACACGTGAATGCTCATTCCTACCCTTCTTATTTGCAAGATTAATACAAAAATTCACTAATTGCTCGTAACATTATTATATTTTACTCTATTAGTCCCATTCCATTCACTAATTTTTATTATCTTATACCAAACATGATCTTAAGATTTGTCTGTATTTGGGATATTAGAATAAGAGCTAAGATACGAAGCGCGAAATAATACCAATCAAAGTTGACTAATTTCTTGCCATTTTCAAATGTTACGGCTTACTGCTCACAATTTTCCTCAATTATTATAACATCCATTGTGCCTCAGTCATTCAATGAACTTTTAAATGGACATTGAAAGGAACACTTACGTTCATGAAGAGTACGCTTACCCGGCAACGAGAATGTTAAGCATAACCGTGGCCCCGACCGCTATGCCGGCTAGCTCTCCAACCTAAAGTGTAAAGAAAAGAAAGCCATGATATCAATATCTGATCCAATAAGAATTTTGCAGCACTAGTTATTAGCAAACTCTTTTGTATATATATCTATAAATATATAGACATACAGCACGAGTGTCTGTGGCGACTGCAGTGACGACAAAGAGGAGGTTGAAAGTGATCAGGAACTCGAGAGCAAACGCCTGGCCAAGGCTGACGGAGGGGACCGTGACGCCACCGGACATGAAGGGATGGAAGACAGCCTTGAGAGCAAACGAGGCGCAGATCGAGGCCGAGACCTGGGCAGCTATGTAGGCGGGGACCTGGACCCACGGGAAGTGGCGGAGGGCGGCAAACGCAATGGTGAGCGAAGGGTTGAGGTGGGCACCCGAGATGTGGCCGGTCGACAGGATTATGATCATGACGGCAAGGCCAGCGCAGGCTGCATTGCCGATCAGGGTCTCGGAGTTGGTGTACTTCTGGTTCACGATGGGCCCCGCTGTTGCGGCGAATATGAGGATGAACGTCCCTACGAACTCAGCTCCTAGCTGCATTGTTTAAAACTCATTCATTTTTAGGGTTTTATAAGGTTTTATAAAATAAAACTTAAAAATAGATTAATTTCACTGATTGATATAATCAAGTAGACACTACACGTGATAACACCATTACACAGAAGACTTTCCACCATTGCAGGAGCCAAGGTAACATGAAATTTTACATTATTTAGTCGTGAACCGGATCAAAAAGTTGCATAGCATAGTTATAATAAGATTCAACGAAAATTTTCTCGGTAGAGTGGTGCATAATGTAGTCAAGAGTGTTTGAAGGTTAAAATGCCGGTGGGCACTAAGGTTTTTGTATTGCTTGTTGACAATGGAATTTGACAAATTATTCCCAACGTATAAAGATAAGGAAAAATATGCCGAAAAATCGATGACACTGATTAGGTTAAATGTTCATTCACGTGTTAAAATAATGTCACATGCAGAAAGATCTGTTGACCTCGAAATCTTTTAAATTTAAAATTCATTTCTGGTCAAAATTTGAGGCCATTTCAACACTTTTTAAAAATAAATTTCAATATATTTCAGCAAGTAATAATCTATCACCCGCACGTCTAATTTTTTTGAATTTTTCGTGGAAATTAAAAAAAAATCCTAACTGTTAAAAAAAGAAAGAAAATGAAAGCACGTGTCAAAATGGAAATGGGATGCTACTCTTCAATTTATTTTTGTCAACTTGCACTTATTTCATCTAATTCCAGGTGTATTTATGCATACAGAGACTTATGAGGAACATTTATTTTTTTAAAAAGTTATTTTTTTTGTTTGCACCACGTAGTATCCCGGACTAGCGAAAACGCACATAAAAAATCAATTCAACTTTCATTTGCAATAAGGTGTAAAATTATTTAAATTATGAATTTTTTTCATTTACAAAATTCAAATATAATATTTTTCTTATAAAAAGAGATCAAATTATTTCAATCAAATCGTGTGGGCAAAGGAAGAAGAACATCAGCCAAACACGCCGCAACTTCAATCCATTATTGTTAAGTTGCAATTTTCTATATGCCTTCAACAGTTTTTCTTACTCATTTTCTTGAGTTCTCACCGTCCATTGAGAGGATAACACATGGACGCATCCAGCAACTACTAGAGCCAAGCTTATGAAAGACAGTAATTTTAAATTATTAATCTCTAAATAATTGAAGGAAAAAAAAAAATCAAGAAAGTTGTCAGAAGGCAAAGGACAAGACGGTTTTGAGGCGTTCGTCACCGCTAACTAATGCCATGTATTACTTTATGCACAACTACTTGCGCGATTCACTTACATGCAAAAGAGACATATAAATCTAAAAACATTAGAACTAGAAAAATTAAACGGTATAATGAGCCCTCTTAATAAACTAAAGGTCTCCTATTCTCAAATTTAAAATGTGCTCCTATGCCCGGTGATTGATCTAGAAGATTTGTTCAAGTGGAGTAAAAGTCTATGAAAGAGTAATATGCCGAATGACTGAAATGAAATGAGATAATTCAATAAGAATTGGACAAAACAATCGAAATATGTATAGTGCCTAATTAATCTTCCCGAGCTCAAAGGAGTGATCGCCTCCCCAAACCCCGTACTCATCCTAACTACATCAAATCCCATTTCAAGCCTGATTTCAAACCCTATTTTCTTTAAAAATCCATTAGTATAACATATAAATATATATGTATATATCCTCCTTTTATATAGAATGTATCTTATTAGCGCATGGACCCCAAATAACATATTCTGACACCCATGTTCTCGCTTTGACGTAAGAACTTTGGTATTTTATTTGGATATGGTCCAAGTTGTTGAGTTTAGGTGCAATCGGATTAGAGAGTCAGGAGAGGTACATACTGAACCAACCACTCATGGGTGACTTTTCAGATCTATGGAGGTCCACTCCAACTTCAAATGTTCATTAAAATGTGCAGGAGAGCCCCACGATATGGTCGGAGCTAATGGAGTCATATGGCGAATATAATGCAATAGCAAGAAAGCTCAAATAAAAGAAAGGAAGAATAGTGCAGTGGTACTGCTCTCGAATTTGGTCTAAAAAGGTCTTGCACTCAATGCTCCTCAGAGGAGAAATTCTTACGTGAACCGAGTTCATGGATGATAAAGTGAACTTAACAAGTGAATATTTGACATGTCAGCAAATATTTTAAATTATATTTAGAAGCCGAATATTATTAATAGATGGAAAAGAAGATGTGACACTTTATTATAGTGTGTTAAGGACTCGTTAGTTGAGTTCATAGATGATGTAATAAGCTGAGTTTACATTAAGAATCTCTCTCGTTAGGGGCGCTCATTGTAACTTTTTATTTCCTCTTTCTTTTATTTTCCATTATTTATAAGACTCGAAAGCGACAACTTATTTAAGGGGAAGATGTGTCGAATCATCTCAATTAACTTACGATGGTAATCAAATAAGAAGTTGGAAACGACAACATTTGACGAATTCTCCATTATTGCATCTCACTATTGATGAATAATACACAATTTGGCCCCACATATTGGTTTTTTCTTCTTCTAAGAATAAGAGTGTGTGCCCCCACTTGGTTAAACTTACCAATAGGCGTGCCGAGTGAATTATCAGTGCCCTTTGACCTTAAGTATTGCAATTTGTCAATCGTACAACTCAACATGAAAACTAATAGAAAAAAATAATAGTATAATAAAACTCCATCATTAAATTAACTACATAAATGCACGCTTTAAAAAGGAAAAAAAAAAGAAAAATAACATATTGTTTGGAATGAGAAGAGATTTGGAGAATTTGGTGAGAGGGATATGGAATGAGAAATAAATTATATATTAAAAAATAAAATAGTTAAATTGACTTTTTATTTCTTTATAGTCTCTCAAATTATATAATATCTAAATAAAGATTATGAAGGAATGCCATATCCTCACCCCTGGATTCAAACAAATCGAAAAAATGGAGGAAAGTAATTATAACATTTTAAAGGCAAAACTATATCAAAACTGATGATAATTCTGATGATGGGACTTAGATTTTAATTTTATATACGTAATTTACTTTTCGGAATATCAACGGAGGCAAAAATCTATCAAAACTGATGGTAATTCTGATGATGGACTTAGATTTTAATTTTATGTACCTAATTTACCATTCAGAATATTAATGGGTGCTGAGTAACGCACGTAAAAATTTATTTCTATATAATAATTAAAAAAATGAGAAAAGAGAGAGAGCTACCTTGCGAGTGAGGGAGATGTCCGGGGTGGGAAAGTCAGTGAAGCACGTGTGATGGTCTCCCCACGTGGGAGCGTACACCGGCAGGCACTTGCACCTTGGCATTGACTTCCTGTCGTATGACAGCGAGTCTATCCTCATCGACGGGAAGAGCGGCGCCGGCGTCCCAGGCGTCGCTGGTGCCGACGCTGCCGTCGGCGATTCCGGCGCTCTCGGCGTCCTCGTTTCCGACATGACTCACAGCTAGCAGATAATCCCACAGAGCCGAACAACAAAAAACAGTGCAGATTTCTTTTTTTAAAATTTTTTTGGGGTTTTGAAAATGGAGGATTTGGGAGGCTGGGACCTGTTACATGATTCGTAGGTTTTTTATGATGTCGTCCCTACAGTTTCGTCTCGATCCTGTCCAGGATTCCGGCCACCTTAATACTCTCTAGTTTGCTAAAACATAGACATTAGCGTAAGAAAGGAAAAAAGGCAGATTTTTTTTTTTGGGGGGTTTTTGCTGGGTATTTGGTCGGAGAAACCGAATATTACATGCTGGGGAGGCTTTTATAAATGTGCTGCTAAGGACTATGGAGGAGGGAAAGAGCCACTTTAGAAGCTACGCAAAAGATAAGACTGATGCTAACGGAGCAGCATGAAACAGAAGAATTTTTTTATATTTTTTTTGGTAGGATAGAGATTGATGCAGAGAGTGGAAATGTTACATGCTGGGGAGGCCTTTTTAGGTGTGAGATCAAGGAACTGCGGAAATGGTGGGATCCAGGTTCAAGATTGATCGGTAAATGCAGAAGAAGCTATGGACAGAGCTAGCTATGGAGGAAGAAGACGAAGTGGATGGTGAAGATGATGATGTTGGGTGACCGGAGATGAACTGACGAGGAAACTAAGGAATCCAGAGTCGAGATCGAGAGAGAGAGAGATGAACGATGCTGAAGGTGAGAAGTAAAGAGTGAGGTTCGTGGCATCGTCCTATATATAACACAAAACTAGGCACCTTTATAATTTCTTTTTCGGCCGACGATGCACCTTTATAATTAAAAATAAAAGAAATATCAATTTTTAAGAACCAGTTATATGCCATTTGAAATTAATTTTGAATAAAAATTCTTATCCTAATTTATTTACATAAAATTGAGTCTTACCCTAATTTTAATTTTACATATCAAATAAATTTTAATACTTCATGTAATATTTTATAAATTATATTAGAGGAATTATGAAATTTTATGATTTTATATAAAAAGACATTAGCACCTTAAAAAATTGATTAAATAAAGTTGGAATTTTAAGAAAATTGACAATGGTGGATTTTGTAAATTAACCATCTATTCCCTTTTTTTGAAATAACTATCAATCATATGAGGATCTTTTATCGCCATTGCTTATTTGTAAGGAATAATGTATTCAGAACAAATTCTATTAAGTATGAAATTTTACAACCGAACACAATGATTCCTTATGCAATTCATTCGTAATTGAAATCCCTATTTCACGCCACCATGCACATATAAGTGTTCGGATTGTGATATATTTTTTGTAATTATTTTATAAGTATCATAGATAGTATTCATGTCCTTCGATCTTCTTTATAAATCCGTTAAACTAGAATTTTTTTTTTCACTTTTACTCCATTAAGATTAGTCGTATTTATTTTTGTTTATAGTTTATTTCCATTTTCTTTACAAAGTTTTGATTTAATAAAATTAAATAGATATGTAATAGAAAGGATCGGAGACGGACGGAAATTATATAAAAGTCAGAACCTCATAATTAATAATTTGTATGTTTTTTGGAATTTGACAATGGAAATGGTACATTTTATGTTCTTATACTTCGTGTTTTATTGATGTTTAACTTATTAATAGACTTATGTATTTATAATTAGTAAATTTTATTTACTATAATAAATTTAATTTTATTATTTTTATATTAATTTATTGATATATTAAAAATCGCGTAGTGTTTCCCTAAATAATATTTGGCACGGTTTTTTAAGTTTGAAAAAAATCGAAAAAGTTGCTGTCCTCAAATTCATCCGCGAGAGAAAAGTCAAAAGCACATGCCATGATCTTCACAGGCTATATGTCTACTTTACACGCGGTGATAGAGCCACTTGGCACAGCAGCTGTGGCCCCTTCTCAACCGCTTGATTGTCCCACAGATTCCATCGGACGGCAGGGATCGCATCGACCAGGAGACAGCGAGGGCATCTCAGAACCCTGCGACGCAATACCCGACCTTTTGTCTTGTTGCATAAAAAGAATCCCACCTCCAACCCAATAATTCAATAATGTGTTTGAGAAGCATACACTTCCCCCATTAAAAAAAAATATTAATACTGTAGTTTAATGGGCTTTAATATTATATATTTATTAATTTATTAATGTATCGGGTTAAATATGTCCCTGGCACAAATATTAATTTTTTCATTACCAAGAAAACCTATTAGTTGGAAAAGGAATATAAGGAAAATAGAAATAAAATAATACCTAAAGTTTTATTCATAAGAATTGAATTAATGATCTCTTAATTTTAAATCGAGAGTGAGGTTCTTGCAGTGAAACATATTTATTTCTGTGTCCAATTATTGTGTTACACGTACGACTTTCATCACTTTTTGGACGATTGGGAGATGAACAACGTTTCGCCTTCTAACTTGATTTCTAGTGCGTCAGCGGTTAGCAAGAAAACGTACCATAAATAGGAAAATTGAAGCCGGGTGGGTCTTGGAGGAGAATTTTGTATAATACCGCACCAACTAGCATCTTCAACGGCTGATTTAGTTTTAGTTTCGGTAACCCGGGGATGATTTGGTGGTTTGGGAAAATATGAATATCTTCTACATATAAGGTTTAAATTCTCTTCATATCAGTCAGCACTTTAGGTTGCCCAGTCCTATGTGCTTGCAGGTGTGTGTACGAGTCCTTAAGGATCGATCGGACGAAATTCCATATACCCGTGATAATTAAAAAAAAAAAAACAACTTCCAGTTTCGGCGAAGACAGAAAAAGATATATTAGAAAACCTATTCAAATGCATTAAATTTAAAATATCTAAATTTGAAAGAGAGTTTGATAGAGTTGATATACTCTCGTCTTGTGACGTAAAGGTCCTAAGTTCGATCTTACGGAGAAAGTTTTGTATATAACAGGTATACCACATGGTAGTATTAATATGGTGTCACGAGTAAATTAAATCAAGTAATTTTTAGGATTTTTTCCCCTTTAGATTTATTAAAAAAAATTCTTGAAATAAATTAATTATATTGGTTCGTAATACCATATCAGTACCATTATGGGGTATAACCGTTACACACGAGACTCTCGATCTTACTAGTATGACTTTCTATACCCCTTTTATACCATCTTCCTTTTACCCATTTCAAGTTTATGTGCCTCTTTTATAAATCGAAAAAAATCTAAATTTCAAATAAAAAATTTGGTTCCCTCTTCTTTAACCCTAGTTAAGATGAAGGTAGAAGGAGAAGAAGGAAAATGATGGAGATTTTGATTACAGTGAATTTGGAGGGAGATCGTGTACTGCCTTAGGAACCTCTATTTAATGAATTTGAACACAAAGACTTTGGTTTTCAAATTAAAAGCACGAATGATATTATACACTAAATCCCTTCCCCTTTAAAGGAGGATTTTGACTAGAATTAAATTGGAATAAGATCATGGAGGCATTCTTAGATAGACCCGATCTTACCATAAACATACTAGAGGAGAGCACTAATATTTTTGTAAGTGATAAAAAAGTAACAATATTTTTTCTTAATAGGTGTACGATGGAGTAAATTCACCTTAAAATTTCTGGAGACCTTGCATTACTCTCAAATTCTTCCTCGTCATTCAAATTAAGATTCTTCTTTTCTTTTTCGATTAGCAGGGATATGGTCAGGGAACAAGAAATAAGAGGGGCACTGAAAGTGTCGAGACAATCTTGATCTGAGGTTTAGAATGAGTATCATTCAATCAAACTCACTTACTCTCACCTATTTGCTCGAGTGATTAAAAGACAATATAATGCAAAAAAAGCGTAAATGGAAGGAATTCGATGAACCATAATTTCCTTCCAAGAGCGTGGATTTAGATAAGTTCAAGAATAAGCACGTGTGGATGGTCTCATAATGGGATAGTCGAATTTACAATTTAAAAACTATTTGTGAAATGTACGCATGTTTTGTGCACTTGATCTAAACCTTGTAATTAAATTGCTAATGATTTCATTTCTTCAAATAAAAGAAATAGGGCAACAAACATTTGATAATCACTTGGGGCCACGGACATCTACTAAATTTGCTCAGATTGCTCCCTTTTCCTTTTTTGCAAGCTCTTGTGCTCATGTTGATGCGAAAACATTGGATGGGCACTAATCAGTAATGATACTAGCAAAAGAACCTTTTGAAAGGATTAAAATTCTAAGGATTCTTCTGCTTTTGTTCCTTTCCTTTTAATTATTCCTGGGCCCAATTGCCTTTCCTATTATTTATTCTTCAAATTGAAGAATCTTTCTAAACAGCGCATAGAATTCTCTATATTTTTCTTTTGCTTGCTTTTTTTGAATTTTTCATAGCCCGAGGAAAGAGAAAATGTCGGCTTCTTTGTACTTAAAAAAAATGAACAAGAAAATGGAAATCATGGGTTGGTGAGGGTGTAGGCTTGGCATTAGATAGGCATATCATCATTTTTGAACTATGTGGTGTGTACGGACCATTGACAAAATTGATGAATGAGTTTAGAAGAGACCGCCGGAGACGAAGTAGGATTTACATCAGTGAGGGGACTATTAGATATGTGTCTGGGTTTACGTTAGAGATTCTGTGAACAGAAGCTCATATATATTGGGCATTACAAGAGGTTGAACTCGTTTCCATCTAAAATGTTATGTTATACGGTGGTGATACTCAACTTTCTTATGAACCTGTTATTATTTCTTAATTTAATTGATATGGGATCCGACAATCATCAATGAACATATAATATGTTTTATTTGGAGGAACAACTACTATGATAATCTTAAATAAAGTACCCCAGGCCCAGCATTGCTGGCTATACCTTCCTCCCCGGCACAAGCATATATAAATTGTATAAACATAGTATACATCGTGAACACAATAATGGAAGTTGTAAGAATCGAGAGATTGAGTAGAAAGCCCGCGTAATGAATACGTGGAATTGTTTATTAATAATGATATAGTTAAATATGGTAACGATACATTAAATTGATTTTATATAATATCATATGATAAACCCTTGTAATTCTTGTCTTGATTGCATGTAGGGTTGTCAATTTGTATCTTATTGTGTATAAAAATATTGTGTATAAAAGAGTTAGGGTAAGAAATCTCATAACCTAGATATGAGATGTTATTAGATATGTTTTGAATTTTTTAATGATGTAACTTAATATAAATTTTGAACCAGATTAAATTTTTCTTATCACTGAAAATGAAAAATTTTGCTATATTCATGGCAAAAATGAAGGGCTCGGGCCTCCCGTGCTTTGGGGGGTTTAGGGGCAAAGCGCCTGTAATATGGATTATGTCTTTTTCTGTGTACCAAAGGTTGACTGCTTTTCTCTATATTCTTTGAGTTAGGGTTCGGATTCTACTTCTTGTCCTTCACCATCTTTTATACTCACAGTGAAGATGTCATTTATCCTGTGTCTATGGATGTATAGATGGTCGCCGTTGTCTTGAAATACATATATCTTATGTCTACTCCTGTTCTCCCTTCTTTTGTGTTCGTTGTTTGTTTGAGTTCATTCGCAATAAACTATTATCAAAGATAGTATTTATAGAATCGACACTTTGAAGATAGCTACAATAAGTTTTGATATCAAGAAGTTTGATGGGCACATAAATTTATCCACATATATTTTGTGTCCACTTTTATTCTTCCTTCTTTTGTGTTCGTTGTTTGTTTAAGTGGATTCCAACAAACTAATATCATAGCTAGTATTTCTAAAATTGACCCTTTGAAGGTGACTACAAGTAAGTTTGATATCGATATGTTTGATGTGCACATAAATTTCAATTTGTGGCATATGATAATGATTGATATTCTCATTTAGTATGACTTGGAAACACATTAGAGGCGAAACTAGATATTGATAGGAAGAAAATCGATCGTAGGGTCCTCTCCACTATTTGGTTATACTTTTCGGACAATATTATGCTACAAATCTACATAGAGAAGACAACGGGTAATTTGTGGAAGAAGTTGGAAAACTCTGCAGTTAAAAAGTCCCTTGTAAATCTACTAGCTATAGAGAGGCTGTACACCTTTTTTATGGTTTGAGAGGTGTGTCAATTAAAGCCACATAAGTGTGTTTATTACACTCGTTAGTGATTTGAAGAACTTGGATTCTAAGGATAAAAATGAGGTTCAAGCTTTGTTGTTATTAGTATGGTTTCCTACATCATACAAATACTTAATAAAGACAATGATTTTTTGTAAAATTAACCTAAGCTTTGAGATGTGAAGTATAGTTTGCTTAGTAAGGACAAACTAGTCAATGAGTTAGTAGCTGGAGGAAGATCAGAAGGAGGTCTATGGTTTGGTTGTGAGGGTTAGACAATAGTTCAAGAACTTTAGTAAAGATAGATTCAGGTCTAAATCCAAATGCACAGATCAAGTCTATATCTAATGTAAGAAGAAATATCACACTAAAATAGATTGTTACAAATTATATAATAAGAACAATAAGGGTAGTTAAGAGCTACGAAAAGGAAAAATAGAAAAGATTTGGTTGATGCTATTGTAGCTGAGAATGATGACGAAGATGTGTTAATAGTGACGTCAATTGATAAATTTAAGTTTTTTAATGAGTAGATTCTTGATTCTGGATGCTCATATCAAATGTATCCCAGTAGAGACCAGTCCTCCAAATAAATATTAGTTGAAGATAGAATTGTTCGTAGGGATAATAATTCAGTCTACAAGACCATTAGTGTGGGACTATTCAAATCAAAATTTATGGTGCAGCTCTTTGGACCTTATTAGATGTTAAGCATGTGTCTGACTTAAAGAAGAATTTTACCTCCCTCGCATCTTAAAATTGAATAGTTGCAGAGTTGTCATCAAGTGCAATGACATGAAAATTTCTTGTGGTTCTTTTGTGTTGATAAAAGGATTGAAGGCTGGTAGCTTTATGTTCCTTAGGGGCTCGACTTTGACAGATCCAATAACTATTTTTTCATCCACTTCATATTCTGACACAGCTAAACTCTAGCATGAGCGAGAAAGTTTTGCATGTTTTTGAGCACTAGAGGACTCCTTCTAGGACCATGAGTTAAGAAATTCGATATTTATGATCATTGTATCTATGGGAAGCAAAAGTGAGTGAGGTTCAACTCACTAGTTTGCCCGACAAAAGGAACACTTGACTACATTCACTCGTATCTATTGAGCCCTTCTCATGTCATTTTCAAGGGATATTATAGATATCTTCTCACATTCATCGATGATTTCTCTAGTAAGGCCTGAGTTTCTTTTCTAAAGAGCAATACTGCTCTATTTAAGAAGTTTAATTATTGGACCTTGTTGGAGAAGCAAATAGAGAAAACACTAAAGATGGTAGGAGTAGATAATTGACTCGAGACTGTGGGTTTGACTTTAGTGTTTTATGTGAGAAGGATGATATTGTTTGACATTGGACAATTGGTGAAGACTCCATATCAAAATGGTATCACAATGGGGATGAAAAGAACCTTGCTAGAGATGGCTTAATGCATGATCTCTAATACGAGATTGGGTAAGAAGATTTGGGCGGAAGTTGTAAATTTAGCATGCCAATTATTCAATCAATCTCCGAATTGATTTTTATAGTTGACAACTCCTAAAAAGGCATGGTCAAATACCCCTCCCAATTGTTCATATTTAAGAATATGTAGCCGCTCAATTTATACTCATGTAAATTATGAGAAGTTTGAACTTAGAGACAGAACATGCCCTTTTCTTGGTTATCACTCTAGCACTAAAGGTTATATATTGTGGTTTCCTAAAACCAAGAAATTTCTGATTAGAAGAAATGTTACATTTATTTATTCTGCATCGCTTCACTTGAAAAAGGTTGTGCCTATGTATGATGATGTAGAAAAGCAGGTGTTTTTGAGAATGTGGAGTTGGATGTTGGTAGTTCTTCCAATCTGGGGAAGGTTGCTATTTCCGCTCCAGCTCACTTAGGATGCACAAATGCGGTCATAATAAATAATTCAGTCAGGCAAATATATAGTAGATATGCTCCCCCGATTTACATGAAATTAACTCAAACTTTACAAATCACCAAACAATCCAAATTACTCTAATTAAGTAACAGAAACTTAAATTATATTCTATAAAATAGCAAATCAAGTATTTCACTCCCAAGACTTCCCTGGCGACACCATAGGCAAGTACAACTTGAGGAGTATTGGGACTTCTTCATCTTCTGAAATCAATGTCTGGCATTTGTTTTCAAATTTTAGAAGTCTCATCTCGAGGTGTTAGGATTCTCCTCATAAATCAAGTTTGGTGTGGCTAGGAATTATTTGTTGGGTCACAAGTAAATGGCATTGAAATTTTCAATAAAATGATTAACAAAACTAAGTTTGACTAAAAAAATAGTTAAATAAATCAGAGCAATAAATCAAGTTTACACTAATATGATCCAAATCGTATTGGAGTATTCCTAAAAATAGAATACCAAAAAATTAACAAAGTTAGCAGAGAGAGAGATGCAGTACAAAAAATTGAAATATATTAAAATCACAATTTCCTTAAAATAGATTCAATCCCTCCTAGTCGTGCTGAGATGAAGTGGACAACTATCTCCTAGGATACAATTACTTACAGAGTCAAAGATAGCACTGGACTCTAAAATCCCTCAATGAACTCAAATAGACAACAAAACACTTTAAAAAGAACTATGTACGAAAAACAGGATAAAGGAAGAGAGTCGTCAATTGATGCAATCAAACTAACTTTAATCCCATTAAATGACAAGTTACAAAATCAAATTTAATCATTATTCTATCTCAATCATAAGCTATTATAGTCTTTTTTCAATGTGAAGAATCTGAACGATCATATCATGGTGCTAGTCATCTTCTTTATGACGGCCTTATATATGGACATTTCTTACATATAAACATTGACAATCAACTTTACCTCTCCGATTTGAAATTAACTTTCCACCTATCCTATATGGCTCAACTAAAGAATGAGCTTTGTATAATCCTTATCTCTTAAATGAATTATAGCCCATCCATTTCCTCCAAATTCATGATATACAATTCCTCGTTCAGACACATTTAATTTATAATTATCCAAAAATTCCCATATGGCTGAAAAATATTTTCGTGCTGACTCTATAGTAGTGTTTAATATATTAATTCAATGTAGAATGGGTTGGTGTAACCCTTTTAATCTTTCCTTGTGAAAACATTCATTTTATTAGCATGTCCAATAGGCACAATTTCTTGAACCGTTTGACCTTCTAATGTAAATGATCATATGCCCCATATCGGAATTCTCTAATCATCTATTCGATTTTTATGGTTGTGTTTGTTTTGTTCATAAACATTGTCCCAGTTTTATGAGAGTTTTTACATATATTCTCCTTTGAAGCGACCCCACATTTTGTACATAAGTCATTTACAAACTCTTAAGTATTCTATTTATTCATTTATAAATAATTAAAGCATATGAATGCTAACTTCCATCCATTCAATGTCACTGTTTCATGTCAAAGAATCGGTTGAGGAATATTGCCCCATTTCATTTAGTCTTGTAATTAGGTTGTACCACTGAACCTAGATCTCAGGATCTCTAGTCAATTTGATTGGGTTTTTCTTCACAAAATTTATTCTCTCATGGCATAAGTCTCTTTCCTTTAGGTAATTTCTCAACTAAGTATATACTTAATACTTTATTAAGCAACTTTGCAAAGTTATCCTTTGACTTTACATGGTCAATCGAGATTGGTCTAGTTGAGAATAGTTATTTTATGATATTGTGTCCATAATGATGACTTTGCCCCTTGGAATTGTGGGAAATGCACATTATGCTTCCGCGAATATTGCATTGCTGGGTGCCTAATTTTGAATTCACGTGCAAACTAAACACCACCAACACCTAGTAGGGGATCCCAACTATTCTTAGGAGTTTCATTGTCCCTAGCTCATATTGAACTACCTTTCACCTTTGTGAAGAATGATTCGATTGTTGGGACATTATTACTTTTGTGGAATATGATGTAACAAGGAGTTGGTTGAAACTGAGTTGCTAGAACTGAAATAAAATGGGCGAGAAAGGTTTTGACACTGAGGTGTGTTAGTCAAAATATTTATTTGATCTCGAGTAACAATTGAAATTACAACAAGAACTGAAAATGGAAATTTTTTTATTGCACAACACAAAGTCATATTACAATAATTTGATAATATAAATTAAAATTCAAAATAATAAAGATGAGATTAGAAACATAAACAGTAGAGGTCGAGACCCTATGGCAGTTATAGTTTCCTTAAGACTTATTCACCCTCTCTTGGTCGTGCTGAGAATACATGAACTTTAGTCTCCCAGGATACAACGGCAGTAGAGCTGTAAGTAGCACTGAACTTGACGTTCCAAGGTAAACTGAATAGAATATGAACATTAGTCAAAACTATGCACAAAAGACAGAGAGTTTGTGTTTTGAATTCAAAAACTGTATGTTCAACTTTGAGCAAAAGACTTAATTTATATAGTGTCTCTCATTTAATGGCAATTAATTCGGCTATTATACCACAACAATATTGTATTGGCGGTTATATTGCATTAATACGACCGTTTCAGTATTAATGCAGTAGTTACATTGCATTAATACTTCAGTTACAGTATTAATTTGAGACTTTTATTACATTAATACATCAATTACAGTATTAATTAGGTGATTACACTGCTTTAACATGGCCATTACAGTATTAATTTGGTAGGTATACTATGTTAATATGACCATTAAAATATTAATTCAACCGTTATACTTAAATTAATATGGCCATTACCATATTAATATGACCGTTACAATGTAGTTAATACGGTCATTAATCACATATGATTAATTCAAATAAACTTAGTTGTTATGCCGCCTTAATTATTTTCCTTGAGAAATAATTTCTCATTCACAACTTAATCGCCATTTTCCAACAACCTCCCACATGAATGGAAATTATTTTTATTTTGACTCTATGATAGTGTTCAACACATGAATTCTGTATAGTATAATTAAGTGTATCCACCTTTAAATCTTCCATTGTAGAGGTATATTTATTTTACTAGATATCCAGTAGAAATGATATTCTTGAATTGTTATACTTTCTAGTGTTATCCTCACTAAAAGTTCACTATTTATCTGTTCAATTCTCATGATTGTGTTCAGTTAGCCGTGAGCGCTGTCTTGGTCCCGCGAGAATTTCTAAAAAATTGAGCTCGAAATTCTCTATTGAAACTTCCCAGTTTCTCTCTCACATAGGTGACATATAAATTTAAGAGTATTATGCTTACTCCTTATAATTCATTAAAACAACTAAAATGCTAACCTCATCCTTTCAATGTCACAGGGAAAACGGAGTAAATGACATGATTCCCTGTGTCATTAATAAAGTAAGTGGCAATATAAGAAATTTCAGGAAATTAGGTATTTCTAGACTATTTACCTTATTTAAAATAAGCAGGAAACAAAACTATGTGATGTACATTAGATTTACTATCCAATTGTCTTTTCATCAAATTTATCTTCTGAATTTACAGTTATTTACTTTCCCAGGCGTGAAATGAAAGTAACATTTGAAAAGTAAAAGGACAATTGGATGCATTTTAGATACAAGCAACATAATTTATGACCACTTCGTTTATGGAGCCATAGATTTATTTACTTTATTGGAGTCCAGCAGGAAATCTTGCATTTTGTTTACTTCCCCTAATATATTATGAAACTTTTGCTCATTTTAAGGTATTTATGCAAATTAAATTGCATCATTACAAAGTGGAATTGATTCACAGATTTAACCTCGGGAAGATTTCATTCGGAAGTAAATTCATAGTGCAATACATTCTCTTATATTTTCAATATAGCTATAAAGATCATTAATTTTTTTAACAAAACTAATGGTGTTCTATTGATATTACTAAAAAAAGAATGTACAAAAGATACATGATAATACAAGCTCATAGGTCAAGCTCGGACGGCTCCAACTTGAAAAAGCAAGTTGCTTACCGGGAGATGTCTCAATTTGCAAGCAACAATCTATGATCATTCGTTCTAATTTTCTTAGGTAGGCTAGAAAAGCCTTGTAGATGAGATTTTATAACAAGAATTATTGTATTTTATCATATTTATCTTTAGCTGCTAAGAAACAAGAAGAATATGATTGCTTACAAGGGAGAAAAATAGATCTGACTATGTATCCTTAGAAATACAAAAACAATCTTTACCAGATAATAAACTAGTATCATTGCTTCTACACAAGAATGCTTTTAGTATAATATAATGAACAAAATCATTATTTATTCAGAGTAATCATATAAATTTTTTGCTTTATGATCGTCTTCACTCACGTCATCATATCGAGGGACTTCGTCTTCAGTATCACGTAAATTCTCGCGACTTGTTTGTACACATACATGTTCCAGTGGATATGCATCATCATTCAAGGGCAACATATAAGCTGAGCAATCCGTGTCATACCGTGTCTAAACAAATTCGTGTCTAAACGAATTCGTGTCAAAAGTTTCTCAATCCGTATACGACCCGTTTAATAAATAGGGTCAAAAACTTCAAATGCGAATACGACCTGTTTAAATCGAGTTGATATGACAAGACATGTTTAACAGGTATAACTAAATTTGTAAGGTGTAATTGTAGTTTTAACATAATATATTCAAATAGGTTAATGGGTTTGTGATGCAGTCCAGATGGAATTCGATTTCATGGCAGATTGGACCACTCGAAGGTTCAAGGCGCCCAAGAAACTTGTTCGACCGATTTGACCGAGCAATCACTAATGTCTATTTTTGATAAAAGAGTACATTTTTTCACATGGAAATAGGCTTCCCAGCAAGACATATTGCTTTGCAATGTGTTGTGGTAGCTTTGGTCAAATTTCATCATTTAGGTGCTCAATTTCGTGTTCTTTCGTTTTTAGTGGCGTTTTTGCAATTTCTATTTCTTGTGGGTCTTTTTGTAAAATTTGTTGTTCAGCATCTAGGGTTTCTTCGATTTAATAATGCATTTGGCTACTGAGCCATTGGACTAATAGAATAATAAAATTTGAGATTTGTTTCCTCTCTGGTTTTTTTGTTTCCTTGGCATTCGCGTGAATCAAAGAGGTTCGATCTATCCGCGATCATCGACCCCACTCGCCCCATTGCATCATTTCGTATCAGAGCCGACATCATTCCTGCACCATGCTGCCCAGGAGACAAGTCCCAGAAGTACAAATTGAGAAGGTGGCCCGAAGGGAGGAGGTTGCAGGACTCTTCTATCAGGTCGAGCAATTGACCAGTCAGTTGGCGATGCTTCCACCACGCCATGACCGCGTAGTTCTGGACATGGTGGATGAAGACGATGACTTGGCGACCAACCTATTCGGCGGTCCTCCTGATCACCCACCTCTAGCAAATCGCTAATGAGAGATCGAGTTCAAGGTTGAGATTCCCGAGTTCCATGGAAGCCTCCAAGAAAATGAATTCCTGGATTGGCTAAATACTGTTGAGGGGATTCTGGAATTCAAGGAGGTGCCCGATTCCCAACGAGTTGCATTGGTGGCAATGAGGCTCCATGGTCGTGCCTAGGCTTGATGGCAATAGACCAAGTGGAAATGAAGTTACGTGGGGAAGGCCAAAATTGACATGTGGGATAAATTCAAGAAACATCTGTGGGCGACTTTCCTCCTGTATAGCTATGAGCGCTAGTTGCACCAGTGCTTCCAACTCCTCCGCCAAGGAACCCGATCTATTGATGAGTATATGAGTGAGTTCTATGATTTACTCACACGGACTGATGTTATGGAGACACAGACCCAGTTGGTGTCCAGGTATATCGGCTGTCTTCAGTTGCAGATCCAGGACGTCCTCAACATGTTTGATCCATTGACGGTATCTGAGGCTCACCAAAGAGCATTGTAGGCTGAGAAGCAGTTGGCCTGTTGGACTGGTATTTCAAATAGACTCGTGCCCATCAAGGTGGTAGTTCGTCGTTACAGTAGCAAATGCGATTGACTCGTCCACAGGTTGCAAACCAAGTGCCTCTCGTGGTTGGCAAAAACCCACAAAATAGGCCGATCGGTGGGATTCACTACTTTGCTTGTGGAGAGACCGGTCACAGACAATGTGACTGCCCAAAAGCGAAACCCAGTGCCCGTGGCCTATTCGTGAGTGACATGATTGAGGATGTTGAATTCTATTCAGGGCCCGTCTACAATGAGGATCCGAATGTGAAGGTCGAGGAAGAAATTGTTGAGGGCAATGTAGGGGCACTGCGATGCTTTGTCAGACCTTCTTGAGTCCTCGTGCCCCAGAAAAGGACTAGCGACACACAGCTCTCTTCTCTTCCACTTGCACAATTGGTGGTAAGGTTTGTCGCTTCATTATTCATTATTGGAGTTGTGAAAATGTTTTATCTAAATTGGCAACGGAAAAGTTGGGTTTGCGAGTAGAGAAACACCCCAAGCTGTACAAGCTGGCCTGGCTAAAAAGAGAAACAGAAGTCACAGTATCGGATCAGGTCATGGTTTCTTTGTCGATTAGAACTACCTATGCTAATGAGGTGCATTGTGAGTGCTACCAATGGATGCATGCCGTCTATTACTTGGGCGCCCTTGGCAATACGACCATGAGGCCATCCATGACGGCCGAGCAAACACGCATTCCTTCCTGTTCCGATGAAAAAAGATAGTGTTACTACCCAGCAAGCAACCAATGTTAGGGACAATAAAATGCTTTTGGCTAGAGCACCTTTCAAGCAAGCCATGATGGAATCTGGAATAATTTTCATGCTCTTAACCAAGTTCAATGACTTGGTTCCTAGTGCTCCAATTGCGGTCCAACCATTGCTGGCTGAATTTGTGGATGTCTTCCTCGAGTCCCTACCTGATGAACTACCGCCTATGCGGGATATTCAACACCAAATTGATTTGGTGTCTAGGGCTGCTCTTCCTAAGCGGCCTCATTATCGGATGAGTCCAAGGGAACAGGAGGAGCTGAGATGACAGTTAGAGGAGCTATTGGCCAAGGGGAGAGCCTCAGTTCATATGTCATGTGAGCTCTTCTCACTCTTAATAAGGATGGTACGTGGTGCATGTGCATCGATGGTCGTGCTATCAACAAGATCATAGTGCGATATCATTTCTCCATTCCTCAACTGGATGACCTACTTGATCAGCTAAGAGGGTCTTAAATATTCAACAAGTTAGATCTAAAGAGCAGGTACCATTAGATCTGTATTAGAGCAGGAGATGAATGGAAGATTGCCTTCAAGACTCATGAGGGTCAGCATGAGTGGTTGCTAATGCCATTCATCTTTCCAAATGCACTGAGCACCTTGATGCGCGTCATGAATCAAGCACTGCGGTCTTTCATCAGTAAGTTTGTCATGATATATTTGATGACATACTTGTGTATAGTGCCAATGTTGATTTGCACCTACGCCACCTGCCGGAAGTATTGTTGGTTCTCCGTAAGGATAAGTTTTATGCCGCTGTTAACAAATGTGCTTTCTTGACAACTTCTGTGAAATTTCTGGGATATGTGGTGTCCAAGGAAGGCCTTTCCGTTGACACAAGCAAGGTGGAGGTGATTCAATAGTGGCCTGGACCCGCTTCTATTACAAAGCGCATAGCTTTCAATGCTTGGCTTCATTTTACAGACGGTTTATTCCACATTTTAGCAGCATTATAGCATATTTTACTGACTGTATGAAGGGGCTGACATTCAAGTGGTCAGATGATGCTAAGACCACATTTCAGGATATTAAATGCAAGTTGACCACTGCCCTCTTCTTGTCCTGCCGGACTTCTCTCAACCTTTTGAAATCCATTGCAACACCTCTAAGACACAAATAAGGGCCGTTCTTAGCCAGTCCGACCGACCTATAGCTTACTTCAATGAAAAGCTCTCTAGTTCTAAGTTGCAGTTTAGCACCTACAATTTGGAGTTCTATGCAGTTGTACAAGCAGTTCGACACTGGCATCACTATTTCTTCGAGAAGGAGTTTGCTCCCTAGATCGACCATGATGCCCTGAAATTCCTTGCCAGCCAAGATAAGATCTCTGTTCGGCATGCCTCATGGCAGGCATATCTCTAGTTGTTTATGTTCGTGATAAAACACAAGGCTAGAATTTCTAATCGCGTGGCCGATGCTCTGAGTCGGCGACATTCCTTATAATTGAGACACGCATTACAATTCCTGGTTATGATTCTTTCCTAGAGTTTTATTCTACTAATCCTTTTTTTGCTGCTGTTATTGAAAGAATGCAAGCAGGAGAGCAAACCGATTTTGTGCTACAAGATGGGTTTCATTTTCGAGGTGCTCAGCTTTGTATTCCCGACTATAGCTTGTGATTGAAAAATATCCAGGAATTTCACAAAGAGGGCCATGTTGGTTGTGACCGCACCTTGCAGCTCGTTGCTACGTCATATTACTGGCCCTCCATGCATAAAGAATTTGGTCGATTTGTTAAGCGTTGTCCGACCTGCTAGCATGCTAACAGTTCTTCCACAAATGCAGGCCTATACATGCCTCTGCCTATTCCCAGCTAGCCACGAACACAGCGTGGCAGCATTTTATTTTCATGATGGTTGATCATTTCTCCAAGATGGCACACTTTATTTAGTGCAAATGCACCATTGACACTGTTCATTTTGCTCAGTTTTTCTTTTGGGAAATCTACCGTCTACATGGGCTTCCTTCTTCCATCATGTTTGATCGTGACATGTGATTCCTGAGCCACTTTTGGAGGAGTCTTTAGCGCTTAGTGAACAAAATGCTTAATTTCAACAGCGCGCATCACTCCCAGACAGATGGTCAAACAGAGGTCATCAATCGCTCTTCGATAATCTGCTTTGTAGTGTAGTATGAGGGAATATTAAGGCATGGGATTTAAAACTGTGTCAAGCTAAATTTGCACATAATCATGCTATCAATCATAGTACTAGCTACAGTCCTTTCCATCCTCAAGGCCTGCTTGATTTGATTGCCTGACCCAGCCAAGTGCACACCCACCTCACGGCAGATGAACTAATTCCCACCTCCGACAGATTCATCAGATGACTTAGTCTCAGTTGTCTGGCTCCACTGACAAGTACAAGTTGCAAGTTGATAAGAAGCGTCGTTCTATTGAGTTCGAGGTCAGTGATTATGTTTGGGCAGTCTTAACTAAGGATCGTTATCTCACACGTGAATATAATAAGCTCACTGCTCGCAAGATCGGCCCTATGGAGATCCTTGAGAAAATCAATGCGAATGCTTATCGTCTTTGACTTCCGAGCCACATTCAAACATCTGACATGTTCAATGTCCGACACCTTATCCCATATGCGGGCAATAATTCTTCGGATGATGACCTTTCATCCGATTGGAGGGCGAATCTCCTTCCCCCTAGGGGAATGATGCGGTCTAGATGGAATTTGATTTCATGGGCAAATTACACCGCCCAAAGATTCAAAAGGTGCTCAAGAAACTGGTTTGACCGAATAGTCATTAGTGTCCATTTTCAACGAAAGAGTACAGTTTTTCACATAGAAATAGGCTTTCGAGCAAGACACAAGCTTTGCAAATCGCTGTGGTAGTTTTTGGTCAAATTCCATCATTTAGATCCTCAATTTCGTGTTCTTTTGGTTTTTGTGGCGTTTTTACAATTTCTATTTCTTGTGAGTCTTTTCATAAATTTTATTGTTCAACGTCTAGGATTTCTTCTATTTAATGATATATTTGACTATTGAGTCATCAGACTAATGGAATAATAAAATTAGAGGTTTTTTCCTGTCATTTTTTTCATTTCTCTGGCATTCGCGTGAATCAACGAGGTTCGATCTATCCACTATCATTGATCCCACTCGCCCCACTGCATCAATTTGACACATGAGCACATGATTAAACTGGTTTAATCATGCCATATCGGGTTACGTGGGTTCAACCCAATATAACCCATCTATACAAATGGATTGCATGGGTCAACCCATTTAGCCTCAACCCGAACCTACATAACTCCATATTGTATTGTCATGCCTATATCTCTCATTGATATTCCTTTAAAATGAAGTTCATTTTTATATGATATTTCAATGAATCTGTAGTGTCAGTTTGCTCGATTGTTCTAATTTGGATGATGGCCCACCAATTGCGTTTTCCTTTTACTGATGTGACATGGTAGACCTATCTGTATTGCTTGGTGATTATGAACGAATCATATTTCTAGTATCTTACATGATTTCAAATTTCGACAATCTTATATTCTGGATGACCTCTACGTGAACCTTGTCCTAGAGAAGGATCAAACTAGTCACATCGAAAAAAGATGACACATTTACATTTCGATCCCAAGTATTACAATTGAACTACTGAGTTGCATTGTGATGAGCAGACCATTGATGAAATTACTGATTTGTGCCAAGAGGAGACTGCTAAGGATGCAGACTTACGTCAATGAGGGATTACCAGAGACGTGTCTGAATTTACGTTAGTAGGGGATTAAGGGGTCAGGCGCTCATAGAAAGTCAAGGGGTGAGGTTAAGTGACCAAGATAAGAGTGTTCCAAGCTCGAGGAATCTTATGACTAACGAGCCTTCAAGATTCTTCACTTCTGATGTGCAGGATCCTCAATAAAAGGTAAGCACAAGGCGTACTCTAGTACATCCATGTAGTTGGTGAACCAAGCCCTGCTATTTATCTCCTAAAACCTAAGCTATTAGGTGATAATACTCAATTATCTTATAAAGACATTATAATGGTCTTATATTACTGATGTGGGATCTAACACTCCCTCTCACGTACAGTGTATTAATTGGCTTAGCCCAACTCTAATACCATACCATGTTGAATTGTATTGTGATGAGCGGACCATTGACGAGGTTGATGACTTGGACCGGGAGGTGGATGTCAGGATTGCGGGCTTACATCGATCAAGGACTACCAGAGACAAGGTCTGGGTTCATGTCAGGGGGACTATGTGGTCAAGTGCTCATATAGTATATTATTCTTAGTGGGCTTTTACAAGATACTGAACTTATTTCCACCCAAAAGTTTGAGTTATTAAGTGGTTGTATCTAATCATCTTATAAATCTATTATAATGATCTTCTATTACCGATGTGGGATCTAACATCAACTACCTTCTCTGACAAGCAGTATAAATCATTTGTTGATCCACCAACATTGATGCCATTGTACGCAAACTCCATTATCCACTGTTTTCATGCCTGGACTCCAAGATTGTTTTATGGAACTTGCATCCAGCAATGGAATATTTTTGCCAAGTAGTTACCTCCTTGCTATAGGACGTCATGCAAGATCATGAAGCGTTAGATTGGTAAATTTTGTTTTTCAAGTCATGAATCAAAGATGCGAAGAACACATATTGATTATGGAAGAACACAAAATTTAATAGTTTGTACTGAAGTGCAATATTTTGAGAAGAGTTTATAGCCAAATGCAATACAAATATTCATACGAAGGTAACGTTGGGATGTCTCATCATAAACCGGAATTCAAAGATTGGAAGATATGAAGAACGAGTTAAGGATAGAATTAAGATACAGGACAGCTGCGAATAACAACTGTCAACCGAGATTGTAATTGGGAGTATAGAATATCTTGGACAATTTTACGGATATTGTTTCCACATTTAAATGAGAGTTTTGAATATCATACTTTATTTAACTAGAAAATATATTTAAGAGATATTGAGAAATAATTTCTAAATGTTCAAATAAAAAGAGGTATTGTATCTACAAATAAAGTTTTGTATGGGTTGTGAAAGCTTTTCATGGTACCATGAAAAATCTGGGATCTTGGGGTCCAGGTGAGATAATTTGGTGAGAGATCTTTTTGATAAATATTTTGAAAACATAAAGGTGTTAGAACTTGAAAGATTGAGTTTGTGACTCTTTTCTGAGCGGGGTTTATACGAGGCTTAGGATAGGTCGTATCCTATATGGTTATAATCAGCTGATCTGATCTAGCGGATTCTCATGCTTTCTCCATGGTTGTTTCCCTCTAAGTTGAGGGTTTTTCCATGCTTATCTAGTGTCAAGCTTGTAAATTTCTCATTTTATCATCTTACTTGGGGCATCTTGAGACGCAACAAGTGGTAGCAGAACAATTCAGATCTTAACAGTAAAGCATTTTAAAAGATTTTGTACTAACCGTGTAATTTACCCCTAATTTCTTAGAAAATGACTAGTTCACATTTTCAAATATAGAACATGTATAATGGATCAAAAAGAATTATTTAAAAGTAGCTGCATATGACCGCTCAAAATTGCCACTCACTGATTTTCTTTTGCGCAGGAATAAAAGTTATTAAAAAGAGAGGTTTAATTTGATATAAATATATTCTTCTTGATCAGTTTAAAAGATCTTAAATTTTATTTTTAATACTGTAACTTTCTAAACCTATTTATTCTCCTCTTAATAATGTCATCTTCCAAGCAAATGTTACTTTTCTATCCATAAAAACAAAAGCAAAAGTGCTTTAAGTGGTGACAGCATTAAGTACATTTCTCATCACCAATATAGCATTTTTCCCTCTTGCTCGGGTCTTGACGAATCTGTCTAACTTTTGATGTCATATAAGATACTTATAATATTTTTATAACGACAAGTTTATTCTCATTATACGTATAAGCACCCTCACAACGCTATGAATACATATAAGTGCATGTGAAAGGCACATGTGTGTAACCTCATATTGTGATTGTCATTTGTATGATTTATTTGTCTATTTCCGACCTAGATTCTTGAGTTTTAGGCTACTTTCCATATATTTAGAGGTTAATTGCATATCTTTTTATTCTTGGGATTTAATTATTATAAATGACAGTTTTCAAAACTTCACATGTGGATTAGATAATACTCGAAGTTGTTTATAGGGAATGGAAAGAAAATGTGCAGAAAGATAAAGACATGGCTTGCACAAAGATTCAACATTTGATGCAGCAATTTAAGAGGAAATTTCTCCCATTCTCTTTATGAGAAATATGGCAAATAACATATCATGGGAAAGCTTGTCGAGTTACGATTCTAATGCATCAAACGGATCACAAATTGAAGCTGAAACGAGGAAGTTATGGTCAAAGATAGGAAATTGCGCGCAGAGCAAAATGACTGCAATTCATAGATTGCAGTTTACAGACTACAGTCTACAGAGAGATCGAGCACAGAAGGGACTTAAACCGCGGACCGCGGTCCACTGAGCAACATACGAGCGATACGCGGTTTTAAAATAGGAAACTGCCCATTCTTAATCCAAACGACTTAGGCAAACTTCCAGAAGTATTTTTCACATATATTTCAGCAATTAATGGTCTGGAATTAGAGAGGAAAGTGGTCAATGATCTTGAATATTCGATTACAAATTTTTAGGGAAAGATTTGAAGATCGAATCTATCTCCCTCACTATATATTGGGGATCACATCAGCAACCTGGGAGAGAATTTCAACACCATTATTCAGCATATTTTACTGGTGTTTCAAGAGCAAAGACAAGCATCAACTTGGAGCAAGAAGGAGGGCCGTGCTTAAAGATCTTGGAGGCGTGATCGAGAGATTCGACTCCACCCCTATCTAGAGTTCCTTCTATCCACTTCCCTCTTGCTCATGATATTGTCTTCACTTCCAACTCTTGTATTTTCTTTTATTATGTTGAACTAAACCCCTAGATTCCTAGGGGGATCAATGGAGCCTGTTTCGATGTCTTGATTAAACTTATTTTCTCTTATGTGTATGATTTTATCAAGGTACTCATACTAGGTGTTATTTATGTATATCTCATTCTTCATGCTTTCTTTTGGCTTGATCACCCACGAGAATAAATTTGAGATTTAGAGGAGCCTCGAAAGAGGGAATCAAGATCACGTTAGAGAGTACATAGTCTAGGTTAACTTATGCCGAGAGGTGAGGTTATTTGTGTGAGCACATCGAGAGATGGTGAGCACCCTAGGTAGCCAGTTAGGGTTGGTTTAATAGGCAATTGAACACTAATCGCCTAGAGATAGAGTTGGGTAGTGTCTTTTGCTTAGGTACACCCTTACAACATTGAGAGATGCATAAGGAAGTAGTGGAGAAACCCTAGAACGCTATGTTAATAACATGGTAGAATTAATTACGTGAGAGAAGGACGTGGCTTGAAACTAGAGTAGAGGAAGTTGTGAACACTCTGAGCATTTTAATTGATTAATTATTGTTTTTCTATTTACTTTCTACTTCCATTATTCGATTGACTTGGCTTGGATACAGTCGTGTCAATTTTGGTGCTTAGTAGTAGATTGAAACAAGTCATTGTGGAAACGATACTCTACTTATCATTTATTACTTAATTGCAATACATATACTTGCAGGCACTATTATTTACGCAACACCCCAATCAGGGCCAGGTGCTCAAGAGAGAAATCGAACACCCGATCCCCTGAAGTTTAACACAATTTAGACTCATATCATATCCACTTGAGTTAATCCTCACAACATGTTTGGATTAGAGTATTTGGAGGGATAGCACAATCCCCCATGTGGTTGGTGGAATTTGGAGAGATAGTAAATTTTTAGACAAACATACCATACACAACTTCTTAAAAGAAACTTTATGCACACCATAATTCCCCATCTCATAACTGCACAACTAAGCACATCTTCCCATACTCGACCACCACCAAGCTGTAGCCACTGAGCCTCTCGAGACTAGCACAAAGCCATAGATTTTTTTTCAAGTTCCAAGACCGCCATGAAGTCATTGTGCTTCCACACAACTTTTCCCCCACTCGATTGAATCTCCAAATTAAAAGCGCAACATGGCTAAATAAGCTTTTTATCCCTTCAAACTCTCCCCTATTAGAGGTATGCAATCGAGGGCTTTAGAGGGATAGCTTATCCTTTCAAATCCTCCTCTCCAAATCTCCTAATCCAAACAAGCTGTTATAGTTAGATATATACAAAATTTGTGGTGAGAAAAGAGATTTTATACAGTAATATCATTTTGATTTAAGATTAAGAGATTTCAAGTTTGAATTCTCGACAATGAAACTTCTTATATTAATTTATTTCCATTTGTTTTCATATCCCACTCTAAACTCACCAATCTTACTTAAAAGTTGGAAAAAGAGTTATGCTTTGAGTCAAAAGAAAAATATTTTTAGTTCATTATTGTTGGAAAAGAATTCTTTGTAATAAAGTAGGAATTGACTGATTTGATGCTTAATAAATCTCCCACATTATCATTGGTATAGCTATGTCTTTATTCTCTCCATGTAATTTATTATTTGCCCACTCACTGATCCCTCTCATTAGTGTCTTAATGCAATTATGATTACTGTTAAAACAGCTTCCAGCGCAATAAATGACCGAATAAGTGAAATCAACAACTTGGATATAAAAATTTTCAAAATCTATGCATAGACACATACAGGGATAGCTTAAGGTGATTTTCATTCGAGATTTCTTTCTTTTAAATAAAATCTCGGACTTGGATTTTGTAAATGAAAAACATTTTGAATGAGAGAGTTTTATACTTTAATGGACAAATCCGTCTCGGACACAGATTCATTAGGGCATATTATATTTTCTAAATTTCAATTGATATACATTGTAAATAAAAATATCATAGAGATCCATATATTTCTCATATCTGAAATCTCACTTAATTTATCAAGAAACTATGTGTTTTCCAAGAAAAAAATTAATATCGATGCTTTAGCTAGATACAAAAAGTTTAATAACTATTTACAAATGGAGAAACCCTTCTATTTTTTAAGAAGAATTTTAATTTTTTAAAATTTATAATGTAGGAATTATGTACCATTACTTCGTTAAGATTAAAATTGTTAAAAAAATCAATACAATTTACCATAATTATGCTTCACGCTTTTAACTTTTAATTGGATTTCCTTCAATACAAAGGAGAGCAAGTGTTCATTATTTTCTATAGAAAAAGAAATTTGCTTATATTTGAATGGCTGCAGGAAATACTTTTTTTTTTTGTGTACAGAGAGGAACAAAAGCCTTGAAAAATTAGAAGGAAAAGAGGGTAAAGACGCACGGAAAGTCCAATTGATGAGATCAAATCCTAGACTTTCAAGTTACAAGGCGAAAATAGTGCCAACTATATTAAAATTCTCTTATATTGCTAATAAGGAAATTTGCCATGATAAAAGCAAGTTGGTGATGATAATAATAAAAAATTATATTTCTAACAAGGAGAATTTCCTAATACGTGAGAAAATATCAATTAAATTGTAACAAATAAATAATTTAGTATTAATCACCCTAATTTACTAGTCAAAGTAATTTAATGATTATTTTCTCATCAATTATTATGAGATAAAATTATCTAAATTTTTTTCCTCCAATAAGGTTTTCCAGAGGAGATAACGATATCATATTGAAACAAAAAAAAAATGAAGATATTAAAAACAAAATCAGCGAAGCAGAATGCAGTGTAGACACAGAGAAATGTAAACGTTCTTGGTCATAGCTTAAAACTACGTAAGTGCAATTATATTAGAAAAATTGAACAATTAAATCACACAGAGAAACAGTCTATTTATGAACTTAGAGACTGAATTAATCTCGGCAACAAGTATATTGAAAAATATTAAAAATATATATTAAATTGATGTTAAAAATTCAAAAAAAATTATTTATGAATGCTTTATCAATATAATCTTATTTCTAGACATTACATTATAATTTCGTTATTAACAGAAACAATATCTCTTGTAATACCCTCCAAGATGCACGCGTGTGTCTCGTGAGTCCATGCGAGTAAAGTACCATGCCCTAATGGAACAGCTTCTCTCCCCGTGTCTCTTGTCGAGCTCTCGGGTAGAACTCCTTTCTTTTCTTTTTCCAGTTATAAGGGAGATCATTGATGTGGATGAGACTGGAGTCGCTGACAGAGCACAGCTCGGTACCCCAAAGCAGACAATACCTCTCGACGGGACCCTTCATGTCGGCGATTCCAGTCTCATCCACATCATTGGTGCTCTTGTTGAGAATCAGACCCGAGTTTCGACCTCTCTCTTCGAAGGGTGTGTGATGGGACTAATCCCACATCGGAGAGGTAAGGGGGAAGTAAGCTCCTTATAAAACTCACACATACCCCCTTCCCTCGAGAGGCGTCTTTTCAAGGACAAACCCGTGAAGGGCGAGCACAGGTCGGTACCCTAAAGCGGACAATAACCTCTTGACGGAGCCCTCCATGTCGGCGATTCTGGTCCCATCCACATCATTGGTGCTCTTGTTGAGAGTCGAACCCGAGCTTCGACCTCTCTCTTCGATGGTGTGTGATGGGGACTAATCCCACATCGGAAAGGTAAGGAGGAAGTAAGTTCCTTATAAGACTCACACATACCCTTCTTCTACAATACCTCTCGACGGGACCCTCCATGTCGGCAATTCCGATCCCATCCACATCAATCATAAATAGAAAAAATCTTAGCTAATTATACATCTTAATAATACGATGACAATACATCGATAAAATTGCACAATTAATATTAATTAAAGCAACATATCGATTTTTTTCAATTTACTCATTTACTGTAATTTGATTAGTACATATTAAGTCACATAGTGAGATAGAATAACCAAAAAATTGAAGAAAGAAGAGAGAAGAAATAAAGGGTATGTATCATTTCATTAACAACAATGAGCCACAATCTCTTGATTCATTTACGTCGGGTGTGAGTTTTACTACATAAAATACCTATCTCTAAATAGAATTTCATATAATTTTGTTGGAAAATGACAATCAAGTTGTGAATAAAAAATTCTTTCTCATGAAACCGTTGGATAAAATTGCATATAAAATTTCATTGAGATAAAATTACTCCAGTTAGTATTAATTAAATCAACATATCAATTTTTTCTAATTTACTCATTTAATGTAATTTGATTAGTACATACTAATTCATATGATGAGATAGACTTGCAAACAAATTGACCATTAAAGGAAGAAGATATAAAGGAGTCCATATTATTTCATTAATAAGAATGAACCCAAAATTTTTTGATTTATTTATGTCGGGTATGAGTAAGCAGTATCAAATACCTTTCTTCCCTTATTTCAACTTTTGAGAATAGCAAACGCTCTAATAGTTCATCTCCGCATGAATCAAAACAGCCGACATATTCAGCATCCAGGAGTTTGAGGATCCACACTTATTACTTTTTTATGCATTCTTTTTCCACAATTCATGGGAAATTATACACATGCCCACAAAGGGATGGGACACTTTCAAGCACTTGAAGACAAATTCTGGTGGGAAGGTCCCCTTTTTTCACGAGCAAGTTCTGATTATATCAATATCATCACTTGGCAATATTTATTTGATAATATAAATTAAGAAAATTAAGTTATTTTAAAGATTTTTGATAAAATTCTAAAAATAAAAAGTAATACTCAAAATAGCTGAATTTTATTTATCGGTATCACCTCGTAGACACTATCGCACGGTGATAGAGTTAACATATAAGAATTTCTCTTTTTTGTTTTTAATGGACTGTTATAATGATGGGATTTGAAACTCCTCCATATCAGCTCAATCTTTGAATCCCTCCCACACCCTTTCTTCCCACAATCTGACCCGTTCCCAGTGGGTTCCCAAACGCTGAATCTTCAATCGAGTTTTTGGTGGGCACAGACATTTGTTGCTCTGTGGCTCCAATTCACGCTTGCATTTGCCTTTTTATCAAGCGATGTCGCATCCCCGACTTTCAAATTTCAAAGGAAAAACAAAGAACAAGTCTTCATCACCAGCTGCCTAATTTACTAGCACTTGGTGATTGATACTAGCTTTCAATCCTGAATCCTATGGTTGCATCTAGCTGACTGCTATGTTGTGAGAGAAAGTATTCTGTGTAATGGATATAATATGTGTTATTACATTGTAGTATTATATATTAATAAGACTTAGTTACCTTAATATTTCTTTCACAAAATCCTAATAACAGAAAAAAAGTATTCCTAAAAATAATTACGTCTTATTAGTTTGTAATATCATATAAGTATTATCTATCTAGTATACTTATTGCGCAGAAGGCTTCCACAATGGGATAAAGCTCAACTTCCTCTTCGTATAAAAAGAGAGAGCTAGTCATCACGAAACTTCTCCACTGTTCGTTCCGTCACCCAAGACAGGGTGCCATTTCCGACCGAGAACGTCAATTCATTTTCCTGTCGATCTTCTTTTTGAATCTGTACAGGAAAAAGTAAAAGCAAAAATATGTTTTCAAAATAATAAGAGAAATAAAGTCAAAGCAAAATGTGTTTCTTGAAATTATTAAAAGATTAAGTTTTTGAAAATATAAGAAGTCTTTTAGACAGTGGATATCAATCGCGACTAACGTACAAAAAAGATTAGGAACTAGTCTATACTTGCAACCCTGGGCGAAGCTCAATTAAGAAATAGGAAGATGAGTCTACGGGGTGAAATATAATAATTTAATAAGAAAATAAATTCAGTAAATTATATAGTAATTTAGAAATTTTTTCAAGCTAAGCGAATTGTGGCAGCAAAATGATATTTACAAGTTTTTACATTTTGCATATTTTGTTAAAATTAGCGAGACACTAATGACTTAAATTGATATATGTAATAGAATTGGTCTTATAACATTGAATTAATTATTTTCAAATATATATAGCAGTCAATTGTCAAAAATAACAAACACAAGGAATTTTTGATGCAATTTTTCTGCCCAACACCCTAGACATTACCTTGGAGGTTGCCTCTATCGAACAACGAAGCTCTCCATGGCCTGGCAGGCTTCGATTGAGAGGCTAAACCGGTGACGATAGAAGGCGTTCTGGGAGTGATTGAGGTGATTGTAATGGTGGCAAAGCCAATCACGTCAGAACAACAGTCGATAAACTTGAGTTTCAGTCAAAGCATCATGTTGTGGTCGGGAACCTCTACCGTTTGTGATTTGGCTGATGTGTGAAGGTTAAATGAGTTTTAGAAACCTAGTTTTAATTTTTACTACTACATTTTATTTCATTTTTATGAATAATTATTTGTTTTTAAAACTCATTATTTTTATTCTTTGATGAAAGTTTTTTTATGTTATATTTATTTTTATAGGGTTTGTATTACTGTCTAAATCTTATTTGTATTAATAATGAATGGCTTCTAAATTTAATTTAATTGTTTTCTATTTTTTTATGTATATTTTTACTTTAATTTTTGAATCTTTTTAAAGTTTTTTAAGGAAAAAACTCACTGCCGCAGCACTCACATGTCAACAAAAAACGACGAAAAAATGAATAGATGTAATAATTAGATAAAGACGGGCTTCACAAAGTGACACAATGGATACACGACAAACTGATACAATGGGATACTTGTGGATTTTTATGGTGGCAAAAATCTTTGTGAAATGTACACCGGAAAATGAAAAATCATTAGGAGATTGAATTACGTGCTAGCAATATACTCGAGAACGAAAATAACCCGACTCAATTATTTTGCTCGAATAATTAACGATGCCTTTTATCGTGAAAGGGACACTCAATTATTTTTGGCATTCTCTCCATATCAGGTTATGAGGGAAGAGTGGATTGTTCATATTGAAAAGAAAGGAGGATGAATATGAGCCATAATCTAACGTCCCACCATCACCATGAATCACCACATAGTCCGAAGATGCCACTTCAAGAGTCCCATTTCGACAGGTGTAGCTGGCTCAGTTGCATTTGATGGGATTCAATGGACGGTGGTGATGAGGATCTGGCGAACAATTATTTGTGACTTGTAAAAGTTCATTCTCAGTGAATGATGACTGAATGCTCACGACGTACTTTAATTGCACCTGCTCTAACAAAACTGGATAGCTGACGAGCTCGATGAAGCAATAAGGTTATATTTGGTAAGAAGGAATGGAGTGAAATGGAATGCGGTGAATTCTATTTTATATTTGGTATGCTGAATCGAAAAGAATTGAGTGGAATGAACACACCTAAGAACTATTAGGTGTATTTCATTGGGATAGATTTTCTTATCATCTCGGTGGAATAGAGATTTCATAAAAAGAGTTAGAGAATGTTCATTCCATCACCGTGCCAATTATATTTCCTCATACTTTCGAAACAAACACTAAAAACTATTAATTTTCTCCATTTGTTATTCATTTTGTACGATAAAACTTATTGCATGTTATTTTTCTGGACTCTTTCCTATCAAACATATCCTTATGGAATAAAAATGTATAACATATAGAGAAAATTAGCATATTTTTATATTCATTTTGAAAATATAAAGGAATGTAATTATAAATGGTGATGCAATGAATATTCTCTAACTCCTATCAAGGAATCTCTATTTCATCAAGATGAGAAGAAAATTTAATCTAATGGAGTGTACATAGCTAGCTCTCAAGAGCGTAATTAGGCAAAATATAAGAAATAAAAAGCTAAAATATCCATTCCGTTCAATTCAATTCATTCCTTTCAATTCAAGTGTACAGTATGTAACATAAGTGAACGTATGGTAATATGAATCATAAGGAGTGGAGTGCAATGTGATCCAATGAAATGAGTACTTTACCCTTCTATGTCAATTTTTCGCTTGATCGTACTATTATGAATTAGTAATGTGCATTTTATTTGATAATTTTTCCATTAACCTGGTTAAATGATTGTTTTCTAAAAAATTAAGACATGTCCAGTACACATAATCAAACTAATTCTTTACTTTATTAAGTCCATTTCATTAACATATTAGATAGTGGCAGAATGCCAAAGGTTTCTTTAGAATCACTAATAGCTCCACGAACTGTTTCAATATGACTTGCCCATGTCTTATAAATAGAGAAATTTTATGATTGGATTATTTTTATTTTTATAAGTAGATCAATCTAACTTAAATTAAATTAATTAGAATTTATTGAATTTTTAAATATTAAATACCATAAGCAGAAAAAGAAAATGGCAAAGTTTTCTTAGAATTAAGACTAATGATTGCACGTGAGAAAGCAAAGTGTGGTTTGACTATCCACGTAACATCAGTTGATCTCTTTCCATTATAATAGAACTTGTGGCAAGGACAACCAATCGAACCTGCCTTCCACTTCTCAAAAGTTCGAGTGATATGAACCCCTAAATAAGTCAATAAATTTTGCAAGTAATGCATACTCGTCTAATATTCATAACAAGTTAATAATTATTTAATATATTAATAAAAATATATATAAATATCTTATAAAGTAAGTATATTATTAATTGCATCGTATTATATATTTAATGATTTATCAAATACATCATATGATGTATTCACTACACGAATAACCCTTAAATAAACAAGACAATGAAGTATTGATCTTGCATAAATAGTTCATCAAGATATGTAACCGTGGAATCAGATCCTCGCAGGTGTTAGAACATGATGACATTCATTCGGACTGATAAAGGTCGGACTAATGAAGTCGAGAAGGCAGCTTGGTTGGGAGGTTTTATGCAATGGATTCGCTTTACATCCTCGACAAAAGCCGAGTTTTGGGTTATGTAGTCGGGACTCGAACTTGCTTGAGATTTGGGTTATCAAAGTATGATTGGATATTGACTCAAAAGTGGTGGTTCCACTGTTAGAAGGGAATCGAGAGGCTGTCCAATGAGCACGGTCATTTTACAGGATGTGAGAGTTTCACTTTACTGGAATTGGATAATATGATCATTCAACATACGTACAAGGAAGGGAACTGATATGCTGATTGATTCGAGAACAAGTCATTTATGCCTTCCACTGGCATGTATAAGCTAACTCATTGTCCTGCTAGACTATGTGTAATACTATTTATGAATATTGTAGGAACCTTCACAACCAGCTTTTATCTCCGTAACTTTTAGCCTTCTAAATTTCGGGCTCGTGCTCGAACAAAAAGAAAAACACTAATGAGGTTGCTACATTTCGAAATGCGAGTCAATGGCCTACTAATTAGATCTTAACAGTGCTATAATCATTGTAATAAAGACAGGGCTCTCCCACATGATTCTGATGAGACTCTAAAGGAGAGGTTCACATTCATTCCTCCACTGTGTTGTTTCCCTTTTTCTATTTTTATTTTATTTTTTTATTGTTCCCCATTGCTTTATAAAGGGAGTGGAGATTGAATGGTTCAATCAATCAAAAACTTTACTATACACATAATGCCAGGCTTGACACCCACGAACACCATCATCACCATTCTGCCAAACCCAAATCAAGAGAGATCCGTTTCACTAGAAGCTTCCTTTTTTCCTTTTAATTCTTTCTTTTCGTGAATATTGACGTGTTGATAATAGGTTTGGAAAAATAATCAATCAATATTGAGAGAAGAGAGAAGAGAAATGGACACTTATATATACTTGGTTCAGGATAACAATGTACCATACATACGTCTAGAGACAAGGGAGGTACGATGATCTTCATTAGAGCTTGACAATGGTGGAGTACAAGCTTAGAATTAACCTGAACCCTGACTCATACAATAAAGAGCCTTTATGCTCTTAACCCCGAAAGCTTCCGCCACAAATTTGTGAAAATATCCGTACTTCAGATCGCACAAAATTTTAATTGAGTTCGGAGTTTATATCTGATTACATTACAAAAATTCAAAGCACCTGTGTCTAGCATGATGTATTGTATCAATTGGCATCTAGCATGATGTATTGTATCAATTGGCAGTTGGTGGGATAACAAGAGCCTACAACATCAAAAGAAGTCATGATTGTGAGCCAGCTGATTACATATCCTGTTTATCCAAGTACAACCGAAATAATCGAATGTGGGAAGACAGTCTTTTAATTTCCAAAATCGTTGCTCATATCTCCGATGACATGAAAGATGTACTTTTAATCGTACTTGGCAATCTTTCTTTGCAATATTCATGTATATGGCTATGAAATTGCTGCTCCAACTTCATCTATTTGGTGACTCGAGCTTATCATATTATGATCTGAAGTGCTTGATGGTCTCTTAGATGCTCCTTTATTATTTTTTTTATAACAAGAAATTTATTTTCTCCGGATCTATGAACACCTCATAAGCATATGAATTTGAGTAAGTTCATGTGCAAGACATGTAAGTGGGTGAGGATCCAAGGCCCGCACGCTGCACACTCAATGGAGGAATCAACCCACTAACCTTGTGGACTTTATTAAGGAAGCAAAAGCATATTGTAACAGCTTAAGTTAACCCACAAGCTCTAGAGATGTAAATGTAAATGTTAGGACGGTATTGCAGAATCTTCATGGTGATTCTTCACAAAAACGATTAAATCTAGTTGGTTCGTGTTACTATGTAAGCAATGTCACATGAAGGCACAATAACAGAAAATGCCTTCTCCTATGAATGAGATGTTTATATTCATCAACACTAGTTTGACTGACAGGGCAATGTTCAGTCTCTTTGTTGAACTATGGAAGACAATCACTAGTAATTCTTCATGGATGGACCCTTTTTGTCTTTCAAGGGATCTGACTTCCCATTTCTGGGACCATATAAGTTCTGGTTCTTAGGGAGGATATCCCTTCTGTCAAGGAGATGGAATGACTTCATCAGGTGATATCTTTTTCCTTTTCAAGGGCCCATATCTAATCATCTTGTCCATTCTCGTCACCCAATTGAATTTTTAGCTTTCATGTGTTGTACTCGCCTCAAAAATTTCATAAAGAAGTGGCTGTGAGTGAGGTATGTAAGATTGTTGAGGGACTTCTGCCTGGGAAGGCAGTGCCGGCTGTGATTTTGTGATGGTACATGCTTGACAATGCTATTGTGACGGGATGCATGGTGGTGGTATACCCCACGGTTGTGTGGCTATGCCTGGGTGTGCAATTGGACGAATCCTTCCATCATCCCCAAGGCCGAGCACGACTAATAAGCGACAACAACCATCACACTAAATTCATTTGCATTCGAGTCAAAACCATCAACTGCGTCCTAACACCAACCATTTCATTTGCCTTGGTTGTCCCTTCCCGCCAGTTATTTGGGCACTCAATTCATTCATCCACCTAAGTTATTTGGGCATTCACTCTCTCTACGTTGGGGGAGGAGCCAATGTATATGTTCAGGAGGATGGCCGATCAAGTTTTTCGAAACCGCGCCTCCATCGTACACGTGGCTCTTCTTCTTCCCGCCTGCATCAGTGCTTGCATCATTCACAAATTACTAAAAGAACTGAATTCAATATTCATTCAGTGTTATTAAAGTTTGAGCCGAGAATTCATGTTACTGGTGTTAGAATTAACTCTCAAGTCCCAAACTATGTTGTGTGCAACACTACAAGAAATCACGTTTTTTATTTACGAAAAGAATGGTCTCAAAATATTTTAATTCAATCCTAAACTAATAGTGACAAAAAAGGAAAATACATAAATGGTACTGCAGAAAGTTTGACTAATATTATAATATGGTACAAAATCTTTAAAACGTTACAAAATGATATAAAATCTTTGAAAAGTTGACACCGATAATACAAACCGTTGATTATTTATTAATGCCGTTAACTGCTAGTAATTTGACGCCACGTGGACGTTGACGTGGAAAATTGAATAACATGGTAATAAAAAAAAAGGAAAAAAGCACCAATAATACAAAAATTATGGCTAATGTTATAATATGGTACAAATTTATTAAAATATTATAGTATAGTATAAAATTTTTATATTTTATTATGCTTATATTTATTGGTAAATGTATATTTATTGGTAAATAAAATCTTAAGTCCATCTATCTACCTTTTCCCTCACACACTCTCATATGTCGTGATCATCACTAATCGACTTTATAGTAATCTTCTTAATCTCAACATATCTCGAGAGTACAGAGAATAAGGCCATCATGATAATAACTAATTATAAATATCACATAGTCACAGATACGAGATAGAGTTACTTGACTTAACGTTCTTCAAATACTTAAGTTAAAAATTATTGTATATGCCCAATCTGATGATATGAACTAAGTATCAGATATTGCTTTTGTCATTAGGACTTAAAATTTCTAATCTCGATTTTTAGACACTTTTTTGGATTAAAATTTTTAGTTTATTGACATATGTATTTTACAGATCGTAAAAATAATAAGTTACCAATGATAATTACTTCAATGATCATTCTTAAAGTTATGATCCTAAATATCATATCGATGATGGTGACACTAATATTTAGTGATAATATGTTATTTGAAACTTTAGAATTTCTAAAAAAATAAAATAATAATACGAATTTAAATATTTTGTACAATTCCATAATATTTTGAAGATATTGTATCGTATTGTAATATTAACCAAACTTTTTGTACCATTGGTTTTTTTCTAAGTTTTTACTGTTATATTATTTAATTTTCTGAGTCAGCAGTCACGTAAGCACCACATCAGCAACAACATTAGGGCCACATCAGCAATTGCTAATGGCGTTAGTAGTTAATTAATGATTTGTACCATCAGCGTCAACTTTTTAAAGATTTTATATCATTCTGTAACGTTTTAAAGATTTTGTGTCAACTGTAACATTAATCAAACTTGTTATATCACTAGTGCTTTTTTTCCCATAAAAAAAAAATGAGATGCTCTAATGAGTCAGTCTGATAACATTGCTATCATGGAATTAATCAATGGCCGACAGCATTTCTTTTTCCATAAGCTAATCTTCGGAAAAAGAGTGCCAAGTAAATTGCAATCGCATTCCAACTTTCGACGGACCAACGAGGAAAACAAAAACGGGGTCAAATTTGAACTCACAACTTCCATTAAGTTGCATTGACCATGAAAGCACGAATATAAACGCAGAAGCGGTGGCTGGATCGCCACCTCTGCTGCTGTCATTTTCATTGATCAAACTGCCATTAAGTTTCCCTTGCTGAGCCCACCGGCATGTGCGCCCTTGCTTCCTTGTCTCCAATCAGCATGCAACCCAACACTCACGAATACAGGAGGGCCTTATCCAAGGGTAAATTTTGGGCCACATACTCAGACACAGGTGGAGGCTAGGAACAAAAACAGCCCACCAAGAGAAAGGACGCATTTGCAGATTTTTTTTTTCCCTTTTCGCCAAAGGAAACATTTGCACTGAAGGGGAATTGTTGGGTGTTTCTTGAATTTTGAATTCTGAAGTATGAGTTTTTTTCTTATTTTTCTATACTTGATCATAGATATTTTAGAGAAAATCTTGTCCTGATATATTATATTTTAAGATATTATATATAAAGATAGAATAAAGATATTCAGGATGGATACTATTTGGTACATATAGGGCTGTGAGTTTTGATTATGTGAGTGCACTCTGTGAGTCAATGAGTAGGGAGTCTTGTGTATAACGGATACATCAAGTGATAGTGTTGACGTGATATCACGAGCCAACAGGATTCACTTATTTTTAAGATATTTTTAATAAAATCTAATAGGAAAAATATAAATCATAAGGAGGGAAAACAATCCTAAAAAATATTGATTTGATTGGTTTGTCATATTATCTCAGTACTGCTACCTAGTGCACCCATTACATACAATACTTTCTTATCAATGAGAGACTCCTTGTATTTTAGCCTTTATACTACCAGTGAGATGCTCTATCATGTTCTCTTCTCATTAGATACCATTAAGCCTTATTCTTATCATGGAAGTCCACATATATCGTGTGCACAAATTATTCTCTCTTGTATTTTAGCCTTTATACTGCAAGTGAAATGCTCTATCACGTACTCTTCTCATTACATATCATTGAGCCTTATTCTTGTCATGGAACTCCGTGTATATCGTGTGCACAAATTAATCTCTCTTCTTTTTTATATTTGTTATCCGTGTGTTCCAACCACAACCAAGGACGAGAGCATAGGACAGTGGAGGACCGGCAGCCCAGGGGGCGTCTATTGGAGATTCAATTGTCCTTGAATGACCATCATATTCAGATCGGGTATGAGCTGTAAAGTCTCAAATACACGTGCCTAGCACCATTGGATGATCGATGGCTAGAGATTTATTAACTAAAAGGAGAAATTCTCAGGTGGTTCGAGTTCAAGAATGACGTGGTGAACTTGATTAATAGTTTATAATAAGAAAGTAAAAAATTTCATATCATTTTTAAAAAGTAATATTAATAATAGATGAAAAATGTAATGTGATATTTTTTATTAACATATTAAATATTTATTAGTTGAATCACTCACCGACACTTCCACTTGAGAATCTCTCAATTAACAGTGATACGTCTGACAAATTCTAACTTTTTTTCAAAAAACTTCTCTATCTTCTCTTTTAACAAGTCAAAAGTTAACAACATCGGAAAGTGAAGTTTATCTACTATTTGACTTCCTTGTGGGTTAAGTCAGTGTGTTACCTGCTATTTGACTTCCTTGTGTGTTGAAGTTATAATTCATGGGCTCGTGGTGGAGTAGCGATTGCAAGCTAGTGCAGTCCATGAGTTGCAACTGTCAACTGGTTCAAAAACCTTGCACTTTGTCCAAGCGTCTCATCAAGGAAAATGTACAAGGTTTGGAGGTATTTTTTTTTTTTTGGTTTCCCACCCGGTATCCGGTACCCGAAGGCCCGACTAATCCGGATTCGGGGTACTGTCGGGCGGTTTCCCGGGGACCCCTCCCAAGAAGGTTTGCTGCGTTCACAGGGGCTCGAACTCGGCACCTCTGCTTAAGCGACACAAGCCCCTTCCACTTGCGCCAACCTTCTTTGGTAGGTTTGGAGGTATTCACTCTATGTAAAGAGAGAATTTTATGAATAGCTCTACTACATGACAGTGCTAATATAGTGTTATAAAATAATAAGAGTTAGTTATTTTAAAGTTTTCTATTAAAATTTTTAAAATAAAAAAAGCCCTAGGAAATAATGAATTAGGAAATAATGAATCATATTAATTTATAATATTACATCAGTATTACTATGTTGTATACCTATTCGTACCAGACTTTCCCCTTTGTAAGGCTTAAAAGGCACCTATTTCTTCAAAAAAGGCGACCATAAACTTTTCCATGATATAAAATCATGCGAACCGTAACTAAACTTTTCCATGCATGTCACAAAAGTTTTGACCTATCATGTTGAGTTGTCTGATATAAGATTTGCTGTTAACAGATTTGCAGTTGGTCTAAGTGAACCTGCAGAGGAGGGAGGGCCCGAAATTGGGACACAAGTTAGGGAGGGATGCTTTTGGTTGGTAAGACGGTTGGATCCAAAATTGAAGGATATGATGAGGGGATCCCAAAGGACCAAACACCACTCAGATACGTACTCTCATGTGTGCCTTACCCGTCACTATTTGAACGAAGGGTAAAAAAATGACATGGGAGATAAATAATTATGCTTGAAGACTTTCTCCTCCATGCATTATGCACATCCACATGGGAAATTCCTAGACCATAGATAAATAAATAAATACATAAATATATATATATATATATATTAAGTATGAGAAATTATGCATTCAAAGAAATTTTGCTAACAAAAATCAAATCAAGTTTTCTTCTTCTTTTTTTTAATCAGTAAAAAGGAAGATAACAGTAGCGGCGATTTAACCATCCCCGCTACGTAATATTTGGGTTTTCGTATACAGTTATGAATATATCAAATAAATTGAACAATTAGTATTAACATTGGTCACATCAACGAAGTACTATCAAATATGTAATATAGTTTAAGAAGTCATGTCTGCCAAGACACAAACTCGAGTGTTTCTTCCGGCAATAATGCTCAAAGTGAGACTTGAACGTGTGATCTCAACCTCACCAGACAGCCTGGGATGAATTTTAGACCATTAGGCCATCGCTCTAAGAGGTGTCAAATCAAGCCTTCTTGTCCCAGGTCAGACTATAAACAATTCGATCCATCTCGGCTCTTACATCACTGACTAATATCGACTTGTTAAATTATTCTATCCTTCGGTGATGCCGAACCAGTGGATTTATAAGTGATAGTATGTTAAAAAATTATTAACAAGACTATAAGAGACTTAATCGATCAATGTCCATCTAAAAGCTAACCTGATAGCTGGTATAGTGGCACCTAATTTTCTTGTAAATATAGAATTTTTGTTATATCTGAACTATGCAGGATTGAACATTTTAAGATATCTAATCTAAGAGATAGACCTAATCATTGAATCGGTTTAGGAAATCTATCTGTACGGACACAATTTAAGGAAGAGTGAAATGACAGTTTTAAGGGGAATGAAATAAGATGATTTAATAAAAATATGTATAAAACTAATAAAATTAGCATACATTCTATAGGTATCTCCGAGTTTAAGCCGGGATCAACCTTGTGACCACTGAATCCATTCCTGGACTTGATGTGATTCTCCTTGGAGTCTGTTCACATCAATGCATGTAACCCTTCGAATTATATTGCAAATTTTGCAAAATTAGCTTGCATTCTTGAACGTTAAATTACAAATTTTGGTTTAAAAGTTTGGTATAATGTGAAATTACATGAATTAAAGTTTGATAGTATTATTGATAAAGTTTTTACATTGAAAACATATGGAATTTTCAAATACAATCAATTCCATAACTTCTCATATTTACTAAATTTATGCTAATTTTATATTTTTCAAATACAATAGGTCAAATGTAATAAAAAAAACTACCATTAAAATATTTTCATATCTTAAAATTTTCGTGGGAAGTTTTTATAATTCAGACTTTTAACAACTTAACGATTTAAAATTAATGAACTAGATTAAGGAAAGGATTTAATATAATAATTTCTTCTAGTTGCTTAATAATCCAACAATCAGACCAAGAAATTTCCCATTTTCCATGATCTAATAATGTGAAACCAAACAGACGATTAAGGCAAAAATGATGAAGATGTTGTCATGGAAGTGTAGGGAGCTGTGAACTGTAATTGGACTAAGGAGAAGAAGGAAAGTATATGGTGTGGCATTATCTTAAAAATCATTGAGTGGGAAAGAGTGCTCTTAAAGTTCCCATACAGTCACCTGCTTTGACTTTGCAGAAGGCAGCTGGTCCACATGCATTGAAGTAGTGCAAGAGACAAATTCACAGAGAAGGGGAGAGGTGTGAAAACAATAAATGGACATTCAGCAATTTATTAGTTAATTTCATGTTCAGTTTATATATATATATATATAGAAAACCTCTATCATCCATTTACAAAATCATATTAAATGAAAAAGACTTTCATATATTGGATAATCTATACAATTAGAATTTGACAAATAATCAACACATATAATTATAATTATAATTATTTGACTCTAAAAAATGATAAAGAAATAATCCTAAGAAATGATTATCCATAATTGGATGGATATATTATATCAGTTTGCAGTGGTATTTCATATGTAAGGAAGTCTATATCTTATTAAACAATTCATGATCAATGACATGAATTAAAGAAAAGAATTCAATTGCTCATGATTAATTTTTCCACCTTTTTAACTGTATAATTAGAATGTAGAATTTTTCTGAATAGTGGATTTCTCGACTGCTAGAGACAGGCATTGATTCATTGAGAGTACAAATGTTAGCCAAACTGGTGGAATAGGGACCATAGATGCGCAATGATAATACGATATGTTTTCACTATTTAGTATGGTGTATGTGATGATAATATTGCATGATATGTTTTTATTGTAATTCTTTTCAAAGGCGTCATCTGATATTTAAAAACTTGTTAAATCAAACCAACCTAGATCCAAGTCATAAATTTTCTATATTTATAATATGCAATATTAAAGCATTAGATGAACGTGTCAAAATATTCAAACCATGTTGAGATCATGATCACTCCGATACCATTTGTCGGGTCTTGGGATGTCCCAAGTGAGACGATAAAACAAGAAATTTTAAAAACTTGACATCGGATATATGTGTAAAAACCCTTGATTCAGAGGGAAATAACCATGGATGAAACATGATAAGGAGATTATAGTCTTCAAAGATACTACTAATCCCAAACCCCATTACAAACCACAAACAAAAAAGAGTCAAAATCTTATCTCTTAAGTTTTGACACCTTCACACTACTGAGAAGTTTATTAGAAAGATCTTTCACCAAACTCTCTCACTTGGGCCCCAAGATCCTAGGGTTTAGCGATACCAAGGCACTGCACTCACAACCCGTACAAGACCCTATTTATAAATATAAGACTATATTCTATTTTTAAATCAAATAAATTACGAGATCTATAATATTTTATTCAAACGAGAAAATAATATTTATAAAATCTCTCAAATATCTATCAAGATTCCGTCCAAGATATTCCATGCTTACAACTGCATTTCGATTGTTGATCATTACTCGCACATATCTCGTATTTTAAATCTGATCTCTAACTCATTATTCAAGTTTTTCAATCTTCGAGTTCCGGCTTATACCAAGACATCCCAACTAATCTCCACCTTGGCTTGCATAAGCCACATACGTATAGTTCTTCTTCTTGGCTGCTTTGTCTCAGCCCTTCACGGTCTCCATCTCATCTTGCACGCATTGCTCAAGTCTAGATCACCATTGGACTTATCCGAGGTGTTGGTCTTCATCAACACTCCTATAAGATTCCAGCTGATCGATCGATAAGCCAACTTTGACATGGCTTCAATGTTCGCCAAGATCACCAACCTTCAAGCGTGATTTGTCTAGGCTATCTTGATCATTTTCTTTGCGTGTGCTAAGCATGCTTTTTGTCTCATAGAAGTTGTTGCTCCCTGCGGGCCTTCCCGACTTACCAACTCCCACCTCTACAAGCTGAGTTCTTGGAGTCTTCATTGACTTAACCTTCTCTCCAAGGTGCCTTCACCTTTTCACAAGTCCAATGATGCGCAATGCCTTGTAGACGTTCACCTTTTGTGCTCAAGATCTTCTGTTATTATCAGGGTTGACTAGATGTCTCCTTCTAGCACTCTTTCAGGCTATGAAAAACCCGCAGAGACTTTACCTTCATCTACCACTATCCGAAAATATCAAACTTCTCCACATCGAATCTCGCACCTAACTTCTTCAACTATCCCGAACCTGGCCATGAAGTCTTCTTAACCTGACTCTGATACCACTTGTTGGAATTGTGATGGCTTCGATCGGGTCTCGAGATGTCATAAGTGAGATGATAAAACAAGAAATTCAAAGAAACTTGATATCAAATATACGTGAAAAATCCTTCGACTCAGAAGGAAACAATCATGGACAAAGCAAGAGATTCCACTAAATCAAAACAGGATATTACAGTATTCATGAATACTACCAATCCCAAACCCCATTACAAACTTACATAGAAAAGAGTCACAATCCGATCTCTTAAGTTTTCACACCTTCACGCTACTGTAAAATTTATTGGAAAGATCTCTTACTAGATTCTCTCACCCAAACTCGAAGGCCCCCGAGGTTTAACGGCACCAAGGTACTACCATTACAACTCGTAAACGGCCCTATTTATAGACACAACACCTTATCTTATTTATAAATTAAATAGATTATGAGATCTAAAATATTCTATTCAAACAAGAAAATAATATCCATAAAATCGCTCAAATATATGTTAAGATTCTATATAGGATATTCTGTGTTTCCAAACACGATCTTGATCGTTGTTTGCACATGTCATGTATCTTGAATTTGATCTCTAACTTGTTATTCAGGTCTTCCGGTCTTCGAATTCTGACTTATGCTGAGACATCCCAACACACCAAATCCATATTGCAAAGGAAAGTAGTTTTGCCATATGTGCTATGTCTCGATGTTGTGTTTGACAGTGTAAAACAGGAAAAAATCTTAAATGATTGTACCTCATAATAACATGACGAAAAAAGTACCAATCAAATTACTCTGATTAGTAATAATTTTGGTAATTACTCAGATGACTAATACTACTTTGCTTATTTGTCACAATTTGATTAATATTTTCTCACTCCATGTGGTAAGGCAAGATTACATAAGAATTTCTCATAAAATAGCTATTTCAATTTTTGATGAATTCTAGATGGAATGTTCATTTTGTGAATTGGTTGTAAAATAATCAAGATTCTTCACTAGGGCTCTATTCCTTACTAATGAAGAGTAGTAACGAGGGATTATGTTACACCTCTGAATTTAACCTACTCTATGTGCTTGTAGGCATGCGTACATTATCGTGAGGATTAATCGAGTGAAATTTAGATAACTCGTGATGTTAAAAAGAGAGTAGTAAAGAAAAACTATCTGACATTCCATAATTATTCATGTTTCAAGTAATTGTTTAATTTATAAAACTACCCCTTTTCAACTTCTTAAGATTCAAGATTTATCCAATAGTTATGAGGTAATATGATTGTTGAATTGTATGTTGTTTGAGTCGACTGTTGGCGGAGCTAGCCCTTGAGCTAAGAGGAGACTGTCGGATTTGCGGGCTTACGTCAGTGAGGGAACTACCGGAAACATGTTCGAATTTATGTTAGAGATTACTGTAGTCAAGCGCTTATATATTATGTTGTTGTTAGTAGACCTTATAAGATACTAAGCTCATTTCTACCTAAAAACCTAAGTTTTCAAATGATGGTATCTAGTTATTTTATAAATCTCTTATTATTATTATTTTATTTGATCGATATGGGATCTAACGATGATGAATTGGGATTTGGATAGAATTGAGATAAGGGTGGTCAATATTAATTTGTTCATTTGTTATAATTTAATTTATATTTTCACACGTCACATGACGTTATAGAATCACTTAAGAATTTCTCAATGAATCGGGATCGTCGGATATCTGTTTTGAGGCTACTGAGTCTCTCACTAACAAAGCCTATCAGAGTGACAATTAATCAATAAATTACCATGGAAGGTAAAAATGCAATTAAATTTAAAATATCATGTAATTTTATTTTTAAAGCCAGTGTAATTGCATTCAACGGTAAATCCAATTAACAAAACAACTAGGAAAGGTTGATCGTCATAATAAATTGTTTATATATAACACTTAACATTCAAAAAAATCAAATTAATTTAAATTAAATTTTTAATTCATAAAATTTAAATTTGAAATCTTACACAAGAATCACAAAATTCCTTCAAGCAAGCTATGCTGGATGTCGCGATCATTCTTTGATGCACGTTTAATTATTAGAAAATTCCATTAATAAAAGAAAGAGAAAGGACCTAAAGCAAGAAAAGCCAAAGGTCGTGGAATGAAACATGAGCCAAGTGTTCACATCCAATGACAAGGCACCCGCAAAGTGATGTCAAGAGTCGACATTTCATAAAGAATTAATTGGTCCCTGCTTGTCGTTTTCAGCGAAAAAAAAAAGAGTTAATTGTTCCCTGCACTGACTTTGATTTGATTTAAAACTGCTATCCATGAGTCTCTCAGGCAAATTTGTTATTAAGGTGAACGATATAGTAGGTTAGGTCAAAAGTTAGACTTCCATAAAAATTGATATCTTAGAATTAATGGTAAACCTTAGGTCATATAATACATCGTCCAGTATTTTTTTTAGTTGTTCACTCAGTATCCGGTACCAGAAAGTTAGCCGACTAATTCGAATTTAGGATACTGTCAGATGGTTTCCCGGGGACCCCTTACAAGAAGGTCTGCTGCGTTCACATATCGTCCAGTAGATTATACTATTGTTACGGTGCCGGATATTATGAATATAAAAAAGACGTTACCCAACAAATTTCCACTGGATTAAACCCAATAAAATCAAATATTTAAAATAAAAATAGAAAACCATTTTTTAAAAAAAAGGCACAAAACAAGCCATATCCTAAGCCTATTACGTAAGACAAGCCAATTATAAAAAGAAAACAAAAAAAAAAAGACAAGCCAAGAAATCATGAGGGTGAAAATATACATCTTTGTACAAAATTAACCATGAGTTCATCAATTCCTTACATCAATCCACCTATCGGTTCTGCAAGATTAGAAGGAAACCGATGGAACTTTATGTCTCATTATCTCCAAGATCTGCGTAGCTGTCGGCCTCAGGGTCGGTGAAGGCTGGAGGCACAATCTCGATAAGGAGACCATGGACTTGGCCTCGTCGAGGTTGAAATCCCCGTTCAGTCGCAGGTCCATCGTTCCCGGACTGACCTCGGAGTCCCTGAGAAATGGGGCCATGATTGAGGTCAGGATCTGGCCTCTCTTTGAGCAGAAGGCCTCCATGCCCGTGATGAGCTCGAGGAGGAGGACCCCGAAGCTGTAGATGTCATTCTTCTTCGAAGCGATCCCAGTCCTGATGTAGTGCGGATCGGTGTAGCCCGGCGATCCCATCATGATCTGCTTCATCCTCGGGGATGTGGACGACGAGGGCGGCATCACCTGCTCATTCATCAAGCCAACTCCATATCAGCATCTGGTAAAAAAGTTTATATGTAACGGATATATCATGCGACATATGTTAAAATCTAACTGTTTTAACGAAAACAGACACCAGAACAGAGACAAAAATCACGGTGATATACTTGTAATATAATACATCCTCCAATATCTGATCTAGAAGGTGTCGAACCGCTACATATTTGGGAATGATTCAACCGTACCAGGGAGGAAAATCCCATCTTTGCGGATCCGAAGTCACAGAGCTTGCAGTTGAGGTTCTCGTCGAGGAGGACGTTCGATGCCTTGAGGTCACCATGGACGATCTGAGGGGAGCATTTCTCGTGCAGGTACTCGATAGCCTGCACGAGCTGGAAGGCTATTGCCATCCGGTCTCTCCAGGAAAGAACTGAATCCGTCTCCATGGTCCCGCCGTCTCCGGGGCTGTGGAGCTTTTCCTGTAGGTTACCATTCGGAATGTACTCAAGCATCAATGCCCCTTCTCCTGGAACACCGGAAGTGCAGTAAAACCCGAATCAGATTGAAGTCGAACCGTGGCAAGAAAACAATACTCTAGGAAAGATAAAACGTTTGGAGAAAAATAGGAATGAGGAGACATGGATGGTACTACCTTCATCGTCACAGAAGCCGATGAGTTTTACAATGTTTTCATGGCGAATCCGGAGAAGAATGTCCAGCTCCTGCCTAAAGGCCATGTTTAGCCGCTCACTTCCGGTGTGGACCTTCACCGCCGCGAGGCCAGACCAGGCGGCTGCGGCTTCGCCGGAGAGCCGCCCCATGTAGACCCTGCTGAACCCACCTGACCCAATCATCTCCCCGAAGTTCGCCGTCATCCTCCTTACGTCCTCCCAGTTGAACTCTCTCACCACTGCCGGCACCGCCACCAGCAGCGTTCCCTCCACGTCCTTCCCTCCTCCCGTAACGGCACCGGCGGCTCCACCACCGCTCTCCCCACTGTCCTCTGCGACCACCACTACGTGGCTGGATCTGCGACGCCGGAGCCTAAGACGCAGCAGCTGGAAGATTCCCATCGCCAGGAGCAGAGCAAGCAGCAGGGCGGAGGCGGAGACCAAGAGGAGGACGATTCTGGGGTCGAGCCTGGTGGGTTTTAAAGCGGGTCTCGGGGGCTCGGCGCCGGCGGTGACGGTGGTGGAGGAATCTGCGGCGAAGGCTGTCAATGAGAGAATCAAGAAGATGGGCCAGTGAACCCTTAACCGACAGACAGAGAGAGACTGTCCCTTCAAACCCAAACCCTCACCTCCCTTCATGGATGTAAAGATATAGATTTTCCTTAAAAAAATGGTGGGTGCGCGAGGATGGAGGCCGGATCAGATCTGGGAAGAGGAGATTTCTGAAGCTTCCTCCATGGCAGAAAAAATGAGAGTTCGGTTTTCTTATTAATACAGTGTCTCTGTGTGCGCGCCTTAAGAAATACCAATAGACATTGACCGGCAAGGAAAAACCGAATAATGGAAAGTTTAGAAAATTAAAGGACTGTGGGAGCAAGAATTCTTTTTGAAAAAAAATGCAGATGGAAAATGAAGAAAATCTTTACTGATCCTGCTTTATTCCACGGTATGAGCAAGCATTAATCAAGTTGAAGTAAATGAATAAATGGATATAGTAGTTATTTAAATTATTATTGTAATTATTATTAATTATAATTATTTATTAATATTTTTTCATCGTGTACTATAAGATAACATCAATTTTTTTTACTCTTTACAATTTAAATTGTGTTACACTTGAAAAACAATATTAAAACTAAAGATTGTGCGGATCTGATTTGCTAAATGTGTCGGATTCTTGCTTATCATGCCATCCAAGTAAAGCAATATTCGAAATTTCCCTTTCTAAAGCATGGATTAGATGATTGAGAGTTGATGAGGTATGCAATCTTAATGTTCACGTTTTACAAGTCTATATGAATACATATATGTATCCGATACTAATTCTCGTAAATTTGGAATTTCCAGATTTTCCTATCCGATCGTTCGATTTGATGAGCGTGAAGCACCTCGAAATCATTCTGATCTGATAATATTAGCCCTAGAGTTCGCCCATCGGCTGCGGATCTTTTAATTCTGCATTTTTAGTTAATATTTTTAGAATTTTTTACAAGTTTTCTTTTAACGATGTTCTAGGAAAATTTGGAGTCCGTGTACATTAACACTATATTTAAATTAAGGGATTTAGAGGGGAGGGAATCTGAGGGGTTTGAAACGATAATCCATTCCTCCAAATTACTTGTTTAAATATTATTATTAGAGGAAGGATTTGGATGGATAAAAAAGTTAATTTAACTATTTTACCATTTTAATGTGTAAGACCAATCGAACGAGAGAAAGGCGTAAGAGAGACACAGTGGTTTCATGATGATCTTGAAAGTCGAACAAAATTGTGATTTCGTGATAGTCTTGGGAGGTTTGGTGGTTACGACTTGTGGTGGTGAGTAAGGGAAAGCGTGATGTAGTTGTAGCTTGGAGATGATCGAGTAAGGGAAGACAGATGTGGTTGTGTAATTATATAATGGAGAGTTATGACGTGCCCAACGTTTTTTTTAAAAAGTTATAATGGGTATTTTTATCTAAAAATTTGTTATTCCTCCAAATTTTCCTAAATTGGAGAAATTAAAACAACGAGATTTTAAGGAATTTGGATGGAATGCGAATCCATCCAAATCTCTACTAATAATTTACCCAAATCCTCCGAAACCTCGCTTCCAAATCTCCGAATCCCTCAATCCAAATAAAGCGTAAAAGAATTTGCCTTTAGTTCATGAGCCATTAACTATTGCCCTTTGATTTAAAAGAAAAGCTTACTGATTCTCGGAGAAAGAGATATGCTTGTGTTGAGATAGATATCATGCAATGAACTAAGTAACCTTTCACAGTTCTGTCGCTGTGCAATTCGATAAATTTAATTAAATGGTTCATAATTTATAATATAAAAAGGGAAACTTCAACGGCTCATAAATATTTTCATGCCGTAATAATATTTATCTGGGCTTATAATTGACTTGATCCATTTTTCGCATAAAAGACTAAGCTGTTAGGTGGTAGTACGCTCAGTTCTTTTATAAATCAGGTTTTAATTTCTTAAATGTGAGATTACTTTTTAACACATGCCATCATGTGACACAAGCCCTTAACCTAGAGCAGATCATTTTTCTTCCAATCCCAAACTGAGTTCTACAATCGGATCCAATGTGGCATGAGTCCATGTGGAGACCTCCTCCGATATCATGTGAAATATCAATCTATGCCTACAAGAGGTTTGAGTTTGTTACCACCAAAAAAATCTAAATTGTTAAGTTTATTTTCTTATATATAATGTTCTAATCTCTTAGTTGTCCTATGTAGATTACTTCTCAAAACGCACCTACTAAACAGTCCAGTAACAAAATCGCAAAATTTGTCGGTAAAGTGATTGCATGAGAGGTACAAGAATAATTTTGGGTAAAATATTTTATTCACACATGTTTAATTGTCATTCTTTGATAGATTGATCGTAAAACCCAGAGATCAGCAAGAAAAGGCGGTCTTTAAGACAGGAATCTAGGTAGGCAACCTCTATTTTAACTTGGATAAATGACACTTTAATTTTTAATTTTTTCTTTTTTTTATCATTTTTATCATAAGTCTTTATTTTTCATCATTGAAGTCATCAATCTTTCAAGTTTTTGACACTTTTATCGTACCGTTAATTTTTCTATTCAAAAAAGTATTTTTTTACCCAAAAATAACTTTTTAATATAAATATTTATGAAAATTAAAAAATAGAAAAATTAAACAAGAAATAAAGAATGCAATAGGATTGTCACTGACTTGCAATTGTTAGTTGCCTTGAATTTGGGACGATGTGACAGCCGGTGAAACTTTACTGATATTTTTTATTTCATTTACTTTTTTTATTTTTTATTTTTAAATAATTTTTAAAAAAATAATTTTCATATGGATATTTTTTTATGGAATATATTTTTTGGATAAAAAAGTAACGGTCGAACTAAAGTGACAAAAATTTGAAATGTTGAGGATGTGAATGGTAAAAAATAAAGTTTTAAGATGAAAATGATAAAAATATAAAAGACTGAGGATTAAAGGTGTCATTTTTCCACTTATCTACCGTATCAGTCTCAGGCTCAGTTGTGCATAAACGAGTGGGCGGGTGTAGTCTTTGCACAGAGATCACTGCCACAGTCGCCTCAAGTTTGCTTGTTGCTAGAAATAAATGGTGGAAAGGAAATAGCACCAGTGAAGTCAGTATAATCCAAGGCGCTCGAGATATTACCATAACTATTCACCACCGAAACAATCTCATCGATTTTTTCTCGTAATATTTTGAAATAGCATTTCTTAACATTTCAAATAGAATACAGAGATGATAAAATTATATGGATAGGTAATTCTAGAAGTTTTTATTCGGTTACTTCTGCTCGAAACTCCCTTAGAGTGAAAGGTCCCAAAGTTCCATGGGATAAGTGTGTGTGGTCTCAGTGTCTAATTCCAAAACGTAGTTTATTTCATAACATGTTATTAATAAACTTGCTACTTGTGATAGAGTTGTTCAGTGGAATAGGATTATTTCTCCTTTATGTGTGTTTTGTAAAATTCATTTTCAATGCAGGGACCATTTGTTCTTTGGCTATCCTTTCTCGAAGAAAAGTTGGACTCTCATTTGTAGCTCAATGGCATGCACCGAACCTGTAGGGACCGACTGTTTGAATTTGATTACATCATACAAATTTATAAAGGAAGATCATATTTCTCTATTTTGTTTCGTCTGTCTTGGAATGCTTACATCTACTACATTTGGAAAGGGGGAATGACGTCGTTTTCTACTCCTCTACTCTTTCAGAAGAGAAGATCATAGCTAGTATCAAGTTTGCAATTAGGTGTAAATTATTAGGGATTAAAGACTTGTACAAAATGATTAGATAGGATTGGCATAGAAAATTACTCGATTACTAGGGTGTGTCCTGGTAATCATTTTGTTCTTTACTCATCTATCTTTATTTTGATGTTAATTGTTTCCATACTCATCACGTAAGCTCTGAACAATTATGTATTTTTATAGTTTCAGTAAATATAGAACACAGTGGATTTTAAAAAAAAATTCAAATAGAATGATATGCCAAAGGGATGGACTTGGTTGTCGTTGTTGTCGAAGAATAAATCCCATGTTTGACAATCAGTGAATTAAAATCTAGAACATGAGAGAATTGATTGATATATCACCACTTATAATAGAATTAGGTAGATATGGACACAACCTTCATATATATTATGGTAAATATTTTATATGGTATTGGTCCTTATTATCGTGTGGGCTTATACCACACGAAATCGAGACCAAAAAAAAACACATACTACTTGTGGTTATTTATATAGCACAAGGACGTAAGAGAGTTAATGTACTATTGCCTATAAGCATAGCATTTTAAGTACACATGAGTTCAATCAAGTAGATATTTTACAGTAATGATGTACACAACAAAAACTTTAGGCCATCGTTGAAAGGTCCTAAAGGAAAAAAAATTATTACAAAGTCATACCTCACAATGACATGGCAAGAAAGAGTCAATTAAATTACTTTGATTGGAAATAATTATGGTAATTGTTCCGGTAATTAATACTAATTTATCCGTTTGTCACATTTTAATTGATATTTTTTAATGTTACATGACGAGTTAGAATCACCTAAGAATTTCTCGACTTAAAGGGATGATTTTAAGGGCATTATTTAATCCGATTACTATGTTCCCATTACGGTTTCGCCAATCAATTTTGCAGTTCTGTATCCTCACTTGCCATTGCTTCATCCACGCCAATCAGGAAAGCACGTCCATATTCCATTCCATTCCATAAACATTTAGAATTTGCAAAGAGAGTTAGTCAAAACCCAACTTGCAATTACATTCGTCTTTCTAAAAGTGGAAAAGAAGATCAATTCACGGAAACGATTCGTATAAGTCTCTGATACTGATGAGCAATCAATTCTACAAGATAGATAATTGGAAAAAAAATTTTAGATGATCCTACCTCACAATGATCTGATGAGAAAAAATTAATCAAATTACTTCGATTAGTAATAATTATGGTAACTGTTTGGATGATTAACACTAATTTACTTATTTGTCATAATTTAATTGGTGTTTTCTCATAACATGTGACGATATATAGGATCACGTAAGAATTTCTTGATAACTAGAGGCATTAATCCCTTATCCTTGCCTTTATAACATGCGATTAGCAGGCATTTCTTCGGAGTTATGAGCTCGACAATTTGATCCGGTAGAAGGGAGGGAAACTGGAAGGAGAAAAAAAAAACAGAGAGAGAGAGCACAGGAAATCTTCCTTATAAGAAATGAATTGCGTCAACTTAAATTGATAAATGGTGGAAAATACTTATCTGTCCAGCCGAGTCGGTAGTAATGCTATCCTTCTTTGTAAAAAGGATAAAAAGGTAATGACATTGCATGATATTATTTATAATATGATACGAATAAATAAAATTTAATTCTTTTTAAAATTAATTTTTTATTTTTAAAATTTTATAATAAAAAAAAGTGTAAAATAACTTATTTCTTATTAATTGATGCCACTGAATGAGTGCGGTCACATGATGTTACCGCAGGAAAGAAGAGTTGCCGGATGGACAGGGGATTTATTTCTTGGTCGGGTTACCATAAATTCCTGTCAGAAGAATGCTTACCAACTTTGGCCGACTCGGTTGCCTATGAATTTATATTTCTTTGTCCAGAATTAATGTACGGTGTTCTTTTTTTATCTGTACTGTCCAGTATTTTCGGATTAGGTAAAATACATTTTGAGACTATTCTGTAGTCAGTGTGAAATCCATGAAAAAATTCCCGTTGACCTTGCAAATTTGATATTCTATTATGAGATCGTCTGTTTGGAGATTTAGTGAAGGAACCACTGGACCAGTCGTAAATTAGTAATGGAAGGAGTTCCTTTACGCTTACAAATAAATGTACGGAGTTCCTTCAAGCTTAGATATCCTACCACCAGCCAGTAGTAGTAGTACACGCACATTCTCATTTCACTGACCCAGCAAGAATTATTCAGCAAACAAAAAAAAAAGGGAAAAAAAACTTCTGCAGGAATCAATTCTGCAATTTTAAAATTCAACAGCATCCTAAACGCATGTGTCTCAAACGGGTTCATGTTGACCGAACACGTCCACGACCAGCACGTAACTTCATCTTGCACAAAATGATTTCCACGTAATGAACTTTTTAGACGTGACATTTTGCTCTCGTACATTATTTGGGCAATTCTAAGGAAGGAAAAAACGGGAGATGTCTTATCTTGATAGGGAATGCCGTCCCACAAACCTACGTTAATTAATAGATGCATACATGTACATACATCCATATATACAGGTACGTATATTAATTCCTAGCTGGGGCGGAAAAGTCTTCCTTTTAAAATATATATATATATATATATATATAAAAGAGACAAATATGTTTGGAAGACGTATAAATAAAATAGAATAAAACAGGCACTGAAAGTACCACTCGCGATGTTAAACTCAAGACCTCTAGATCAGAGGGTAAGAGCGGTATCAATTAGGGTAAATTACATCAAAAAACATGTGGTTTGCTTCATTTCTCAAAAGAAGCCAAACATTTCAAATTTGAGAAATAAGATCACATAGTTTCATTTTATTCCCAAATTAAACCAAACCTTTTACATCTTAAAAATAAAATCTCCTAGTTTCCTTTTTTTTTTCTCAATTTAAGCCAAACAATTCATCTTTTAAAATCAAAATCGCATTAATTATTTTACTATTAAAATAGTTCATTTAACCTGATATTCAATACATATGTGACTCATTTTTTATAACTTTTTCTATAACGTTGGGTAAAAGTATATTAGAATTTTTTTAAATTTACAACAATATCTTATTTAAAGTTCTCTATATATTTTTCAATAACTAATATTAATCTTAATTTAAGAGAAAATTTTTAAATTATTTTTCAATAAAAATCATGCTAATTTTATTTATTTGTAAGAACGTGATAAACAAATAAATATAATATATTGCACAAGAATATCAATTTATATTTTAATATATTAGTCAACTTGTTAATAAATAAAAAATATAATTTTTATTTTTTAAAATTGAGGAGTTTGGCTTGATTTGAGAATTAAATAAAATTACATGATTTATTTTTCAAGTTTGAAAAGTTTGGCTTAATTTGGGAACAAAACGAAATCTCATGATTTTATTTTTCAAATTTAAAACGTTTGGCTTTTTTTAAGAAATGAAGCAAATCTCATGCTTTTTGATGTAATTAACCCTATCAATTATACCGAACACTCTTTATCAAAAACTTTCTATGTAATGGACATACCATAGTGCATATGTCATAGCGAGCAAGTGTTAAACACACATGCCAAAAATTGTTATAAATATCTGACATATACAAAAAGTACACTCTTTTTTTTATATATATCACGTGATATTCAGAAATCTAATATACTATAACCAATCTAGGCTCGAGCTGGTCGACCTACAAAAGAGCATAAAACTCTCACAACATATTTTTTTTATTTATTCACGAAACCCGAACCCGAGATCTTATGAAAATATCTCAACCAACTCATATTCGTATTTTCTTTTTACTGAGAGGAATTTCTCTCTCTATCTTGATAGGAGAGAGGAATTTCTCTCTTGCTAGTGGGATGCGTCAAAATGCAAATGGCTATCACGTGGAGAGGAATGGGAACCAATAATTTAGCTCTGACTTCTCAATTTTGGGAACAAGTATTATCTCATCATTTGGGAGGACGTGCTGCTCGATGGCTTACATTTGATTGCCAGCACTGCAACAGCATATCTACAACTGGTTTCTTTTCATATGAACATGTAATGGAGCCCTCGAAATATGCTATTTTTTCCGTCATGTAGAACCGGTATTAAGAAATTCAATAGACCCCAAATAATTCAGATTGAATCAGACATGTCCACTATGAAATAATGCTCTTTTAAGGTGAATTTTTCCCGTCTACAAGATTTGAACCCGAAACTTTTCTTATGAAAATGAGATATCCTACCACCATGACCAATGCAATTTGGTTAATTGATACATTGAAATGTGGAAGAAGATGAGCAGATTCTACGTGTAATAGTTGTCATTCTCTATAATTCCATTACATTCAAACGATGGAGATCCGGTTTGCCAAAAAGATTCCCTATTTTTCGATTCTTCTGTACTTATTTTAGGCTTTCTTTGGGTCAGCCGGTTCGGCCTTCTCCTTCCATTTCCTAATCCAAATTAGGGTTAGAGATTTTTGGTTTGCATACTGCTCAAATTTTGAGTGATGAGTGTAAACGAGTCGAGCCGAGTCGAACTGAACTAAACTCGAATTTACAAAACTCAAATCTGGCTCGTTTGGTGACTTGCAAGCTCAAACCCGAACTACAGTTTCGGCTGACCTAATATTTCAGTGTTGGACCGGGCTCGTTAAAAATAGCAAAGGCTCGTCGAACCTATATGAGCCAAGCCGAGGATGAGCATGTGGTGCAGGCGCCAAACAAGTGTGTCGATTGTCAACAGTGATGGTTTCGTATGTGAGTGGGAAAGAAGGAGAAGAAGGGTTATGAATGAGGTGAGACACTAAAAATAAATGATAATTATAATAATTATCATGTAAAATGAAAATGCTTGCAAAAGATTCCTTTCCTCGATTCATTTTATTTAGTTAAAGATGGAAACCTCGAATAGTCAAACCTTTAGATTAATAATTCCATCTAACTTTTCAACGCATTGTTATTGGCAAAATCTTATATACACTGAGCGTTAAATAATATGCACTTGGATTAAATGTATATTGTCGCAGTCAAAAGATATATTTAAATATATTTTTTTTGGTGCAATTGATTCATCATCTTCCACCTGAAATAAAAAATTTTCGATTCAATCATTCTTAGTGAAATTCGTTACGATCTTCTGTGCTTCTATTCATTTTATTCTCTTCGAAATTATTGGATGCTCTTTTTTTAACATTTATAAATATATATTTTCTTTGAAAAATTTAAAATATAAATCGGATGCAATCCATGATATATATATATATTTAAGGGTGGATGTTATTGGGTCCTTCTCCTGTGGATTAAAAAGAAAAAAAAAATTCCCAGTCAAGCTCTTCGATATAGACATTCTAACAGTGTATGTATGTGTGTATATATCTATATAGATATATAAATATAAAATATGCATATTTCTGGTAATTATAGACCACGTGCTTAAACCCTGTCGTACGTTATGCATTATTTAACGAAAATAACTTTAAAACATTGACTTTGTTTTTGGTCAAAGGTTGATGAGCTCTTATAATTAGACTTGATTTCATATATTATATTTCGATTAACTAATTACGTTTAATTAATTAAATCATAATTTTTTAAAAAATAATTCTGAACGACAAAGACCAATGCTATATGGATAAAATATTTTGAGGTAAAGCAAATGCAGCTCGGATCTATTATAAGAAAACCGAACTGAACTACATATTCGGTTCTACTGTAAATGACTTTTCAAATTGAATCGAACCAAATCATGAATACCCGAACGGACGGATTCATTCGACCGGTAAATTTGATAGAGGACAAGTGCTCATTACCATCCCGTACAACCTTAAACAAGGCTTAAATTGTCCTTGATTATTCGAGTAAGGGCTCGTCTATGGCAATCCCCATGCGCGAGCCACGATAACATAAGCGAATGTAAAAGTTCCCTACCTAAGTCTCTATTACACTCTAAATAGAAAAAGAGACTCACATATGATTCTCATATCATCATGCAATTACAATATCAATAAGTTTCTACACGGTCTGTACGATACATTCCAAGGACAAAGAACTACCTAGTCCACAACATTACACATCGGGGCATCAAAGTACCATTTTGTTGGGCCTATCCCTCTCACCTCATTACCCTTGAAGATCCTTATAAGGGAAGAGGAGACTCAATTAACTTTTTGTGTATATACTTTATATTGTTTAGTTGAAATGCATTATCCAGAAAAAAAATATCAATAAGTTTCTTAAAAAATGACTTGAAGATCCTCACTTTTCTTGTTATTATACGGAGCTCTAATACCCTTATATGGAAGAAAGACTTTGCAAGTCACGAGGGTACCGTGTTACCACTGTTGTGTGGTATCATAAGCTAATAAAAATCAGTAACATCGGTAAATTTATGGGAGAGAATTCAGATGGTGAAATATAACCGAAACATGAGAGTCCGTTATACTTGGAATGACCAGCACCTCTCAACCAAGGCGAGAAAGGCATCATGATGTGCCCAAAAATTAAAAAATTTAAATGAACTCTTGGGCAGTGATTGCTCATTAATCACCGACGTAAGACTAGAAGAATGATTAGAAAAAATAGGAGCAAAGAATTCCACGGTAGAACTTGAAAATCGAGAATTCCAATCTTCATTTATAAGGACTCAATCAAGCTTTCGACCCCTTTGTTCCTTTATTTGTCCAGGTATAAAAAGGCCCTGATCAGAGATGATATTCAAGAACTAAGTCCTCTAGCACCCCTTGAAAGTCCAACATACCAGAAAGGGAACTTTCTTCAGCACTAGTTGACTCACTATGCTCCTTGATAGTGTCAAAACCAGCACACACCATCCAAGAAGCCTTAGATATCCTCGAACCAATATCCCTCAAGGCAGAGCATAAAAGAACTCCTCGCACTTGTAGCATTTGTAGCGTAGACCAAAGTAGACCAACGTGTAAAGGAGCCAGCAATACTGTTGGGTTTGAAATGAGAGGAAAATAGTGAATGAGTAGAATGAGAATGAATTTTCTGTCTGTCTTTATTATGACTACATGGAGTTTATATATATATATATATATATATATAGGCAAGAGATTGTACAAACTAACCACAAATCAGCATAAAGTATGGGGTAAGTAATCTTCAGGGTACGGACGATGTCAAAGCTGCAGGGTGGCATCAGGGGTACGGGGCAGCGCCGGAGCTGCAGGGCAGCGTCAGAGGCACAGGCCAACTGCCCCGGTATGAGCGTTGCAACAGACAATCGACTCCTCTTTTGGGGTCTCAGTAGGCTGGCCTTCGGCAAGGGTGTGGGCTTATGGCCCATACCCATCAAATACTAATTGAACAATGCATAAGCTGCTCACTCAAGGTAGCAGAGAGAGAGATGGAAGGATCGATCAGTAAGAATCCATATTCAACCCAGATAAGAGCAGGTATAATTTTGAGTAAGAAACCAACCCTCTCAAAGGAGTGCCGCAAAATATTCTCCTGGTTACATTCCTAAATCATTGTTTCCAAGACAGTATGATATTAACATGATTTTTCACTGCTTGTTACTTAAGTTGCCGATGCTTATGGGGTCTATTAAAACCCCTGACATTCCAGGTAAGGACTCTACGGATTGGAGTGAGAACAAGAGTTCCTTGATTGATGTCCGGTTACTTCGAACTTACTGCTCTTCTTCCCTCTGTTTGCACGATACTTGATATTCTGCATAAGCTGAGTAAATCCCTGAACAGATGCTCAATGCTTCGTCAGAGACAATTGCAAAGTAGCTGTAGTACAATCAGCTACCTCAATAACGCCCTTCAAAACAGAGAAACAATTGGACATTGCAACTTTGAGGAACTCACTCTAGAGTCTATCAAACAGACACTCTTATAGAGGAACCAGGGAGAACCTCTATACCCTCTCGCACAGCTGCAACAAGACTGAACAATAGGTACAGAAATCAAATCAAGAACTGAAACAGGACCTACAACATCTCAGTTGCTTTTGCTTTAGGAACCCACTTCTTGACATAATTTTTCTACTCCTCAATCCTTGTCCGAGGATACCTCACCTCAACCTCAATAATTTAATTATTAACCAACATAATAGAAAGAGTCATGATAGGCTCCCCATGCCATATTAGATCCACACAGAACTTCACAGAGTTCCCACTAGAAATCGAATCATTCCCTTGCTCAAAGCAGATGGGAGTACCGAAGCACTAGCTAAATAGCTAGGGTATGCAAGTGTATTGGTCAAAATTGGATCTTGTAGGAACCTATTATGTTGGATAGGTTTTGAGTAGATTTCAATAAAAATGGGGTATGTTGCATGTAACGAATTAAGAAATCACTTGGTTTAAGTTATGGAGCAAAGGGTACCGGGAACGGGAATTGGTTATCCGTACAGTTAACCTTAATCTTTTTTAACTTCCTGTTAAAATATCAATTCGATAAACTGTCACTTGATATAATAATTATACATATTTGATAAATTTTCATGCTTAAAATAATCAGTAAAACTTAAAATTAATAATAAATAGTACTTAAATATACTTCAAATATACTTCAAATATACTTAAAATCATACGTATTTGATTAAGATACAAAAACTATATGTAATAATTATTATTATGAAAAATATCGAATCATACATATTTGATTAAGATAAAAAAAACTATATCTAATAATTATTATTATGAAAAATATAGAAGAAATCCTTATTATAGAGATAAAAATAAATAATAAATTTGTTCCAACATGGTACTCAGAACCAATAATATCTTACGAGTTCCAGGTAGGGTTCAAATTCAAAATTTAGAAACCGATCTTATATAGAATAGGTCCTGATATCATGTAAAATATACAGGTTATCCACATTCAATGGGCCTTTAAATAGCTTAGTCTTTGGGAAGGAACGAGGACTGTTGATAAGGATTGGAGGCCAATCAAGCAGCAGGAAGGCTCGGAAAGTAATTGAGAAGTAATATTTTGGGAATCAGGTAACGATCGCCCTAACACCTCCAGGTCAATCCTCCACTCTGCTGACAGTATGATTTTAATCTGGGTGATCATGAGTATTCCTTCATGTTGGGATTAACACTATCCTTAATTTGATTCAACACTGACAAGTCGTCCTATCAATGAGGATCACAAGAGCGCATGATTTTTTGCATGGCAGATCTTTGCTGTGAGGCAGACATTTGGCTTCCTTATGTTTATTGTAAGGAGAAAATGAGGAATGCATGGATTGCAATCACATGTACTGGAAATGCATCACAACAAGCAATGTCCCAATGTCCTACTTGCCACTACGTTCATAAAATAGATTTTTTTAATCAGTAAAAGGATGGCAGCAGCAGTGGCAACCCGACGACTCATGGCAACCCGGCGACTCATGTCTACGTAATGTTTTGGGCTTTCATGTTAAATTGCGATCATATCAGATGAACTAAATAACCGGTACTAATACTGGCCCTATCAATATAACATCACCCAAGACCTAGTATAGTCTAAAAAATTGGTATCCACCGAGGCACAAGTTCAAAAGTCTCTTCTGATAATATTGTTCAGAGCAAAACTCAAACATGTGATAACAACCTTATCAAACCGAATATGGAAGTGAGTTTTATGTCATTAGACAACCGCTCTTGGTGGCATGTTTTTAAAAGATTTTATAATAAAATAATCTGAACTAACAAGGCCGAGTGGTAATTCTTTTGATGTATTTCCACTATGGCACAGTAGCGAACGGATCCATACTACGTACGAAAAATATTTTCAACTATAATTAAATCTATATGCTTGATCTTTATTCAGAAGTTGTGAAAATTATGGAAAAAGTAAAAATTGAAGAAGTATAGAGACCAATAGTTAAGAAACCTATTGTTGGCATGGCAGTTTCAGGATATCTATCAGAGATTACTTACTATAGGTTTATCAAAGAACTTGTGAAATAGACGATTAGAATCAAGAGAAGGATATGAAAAGTTGATTGTGGAAAAAGAAGAATATGGGATGAGGGAGTGCTTGAATAAAAATAGGAAGTTGAGTGCGGGATACTGTGGAAGAAATACAAATCGTTTATATAGACAATCACTCTTGAAAAAGTAAATGAATAACAAATTTAATTGGAATAATGGATGAGAAAAATTAGGAATCGCTACATTGAATGAAAAGATAATCATTATGTAGCATTCAAAGTAGCAATAATGACCTTATCTACCTTATAAATTTTTGTATGAATAAATTGGCTTCGGAGATAGTTTTGGCTATAGAAAAAGAGGATAAAACTATCCTATAGCACTTTACAATAATAGATGAAGATTTGCCTTTTCTGCTTCTCCCATTTAACATCCCTTAATGACAAATTCTTGTACGTAACCAATATAATATGTGACAATATTTAATAATATTAAATATTTTTTTAGCATTTTATTAAAAATCTTAAAATAGGTAAATTAAACATTATTATGTGGTATATTTGTTACTGACAAGACTCTCTCCTGTTGAATTGAAAGAGACTCTATGATTGAATATTTACTGTATGGAACCTTACATTTATCTTGTAACCTTAAAACTTCCAATTAGGTTAAGTTTTATGTTCTTCATTTGTTGGAAGCACGTAAGCATGTCCTCATCTTCATGTTGAAAACTTATGACATTTTGTCTTTAAATGAAGATAAATGTCTATGCACCCTCTAGATCATCCAGAGCTTTCAAGTATGCTGCTCGATCGGTTTTCATTTTTTGGGTTCTCCCCGAACCTTTTTTTTTTTTTTTACACACCCCTATTATTCAGAGGCAAACAATATATTTATGGCTTTGTGGATTAGGAGGTCTTCACCGAAGCGGTTATACGTGTCAATGATAACGTAGTATATCATCCAATCGAAACTTGACATGTAATTAATAATTATACAAATATAAGTACTAAATCTTAAAATTTCCTTAAAAAATAAAAAATTCCTAACAATTGGTGTGCCATAAATGGACAAATATATAACTGGTGAATTCTAATCGAATGAACGTATCAAATAACATTACTTATATAGTACGGTCCCTTAATTAAAGACTTTCTCGTGGATTAGACATCTCCAATCATGATAACTTTCCATTGCAGGAAGCTGGCATTAGTGGATTTCAAAGCAAAACCCACGTAAAAAAATTATGTTGAAATGGATGAGGAGAAGGAAGATTCTGCACTTTACCCTCCAAGAGGAACATAAAAAGGATCCACCCACCAGTTTGTAGCTCGGAATTGAACCTCAAAACCGAGAAGCCTCCCTTAAAGTTTAAGGGGATACAGAAATCCAAACAAGAAGTACTGCAACTTTTCCTGGGCTATGTACTCTCAATTGTCCTTTTTTTTTTTTTAGTTACAAATTGAAGTGCCAAAGAGCTAAATCTCAACGGATTGTGGCAGTGGGGGGAAAACAGCAGTGACCATTTTAAGATGCCAGCAAATTAGGTGCTTTTGCATTTCTCATTTGTTAGCAGGCATTTTGGCATTTTGACGTGAATGCTCGAGCAGGAATAAACTGTAGCTGTTACATGTTGTAATTACCATGAAATTATATGTGTGCGCTAGAGCAGGGTACTTATGTTATTAGGAGGACAATAAATAAAGATCCATTGGGCCTAAGCCCACTAAGCCCATTCACTAAGCTTAACGGAGCCCATTAGCCCTACCTTCTTCCATTGATTAGTTGTCCCTATAAATCTGTCCTTTAATCTTTTTATTTCATTTCCGGGAAAATTTAGAGAAAGATAAGGATGAGGAATCGGAAATCGAGGAGAGGAGCAGAGACGAGAGAGAGCGAAGAAAAAGGAACAAAGAGGGAGCAAGACGGTAATTACAAATATTCTTTCTTATCATTGTCTGAGCCGCCTAGGAGTTTCAACGTGATCATCGACAATTTGTGTGAGAGCAATCGAGTCTCCTTAGAGGTCCTTGTCACTTTGTTTTCCTTTGAACATGAGCTGATCATTGTGTTTCTTTTATCAATTTGTGTTTTAGTCGTCAAGTACAATGTACAAGTTAAGAAATTTCCATCTGTAACTGGTATTTGGTATTCCTTTTATGGGCTTTGGGATTGGCTAGTTGAAAAATAAGGATTTATTAAATTAGTGATTTTTGAGGAATATGAGAAATGGTTTGACTAGAGTTCCTAAAAGGTGGTAAATTTGACGAAGGAAATTTCAATTTTTGTTGGGGTTGATTTTCAAAGTTATTTTCTCTAAGTTAAATGAATTAGATGGTTGAGATTGATTTGTTTAGATCTTTCATTTATTTGAGTTAAATGTGAGATGAGTTTGAGATAAGGAATTTCTTTAAGATGTGGAGTTAGATCATTACCATTTCTTTTGAACAATTTTGGATCATATATTTTTTAAGAATAGAAAATTCTAGTGTACAATTGTCGTACTAAGTACATTGTGTTAAGAAAAGGGAGTGAGGTTACACACTAAAAAAACATCATGGTGAATTATTCTAGTGTAAATTGCATAATTTATTTCTATTTGGTTAAAGCTAATAGGAACTGATGGAATGGGGGACTTGCATCCTAAAGGCTCAGCTTATTGACTTTTCTACATACTTATGATGAGTATTTCTTTCTATTGTGGAATGATAAATATAGATTCATAGTATATCTTTTTTATATTTAAATAGTTCAGGGTGTTATATAGTTTGAAATGATGGTAAGTGTTAATTATATGATATATATGATATGGTAAGTGGTTGAATTTGTGATCGAAATTTGATTGGTTGACCTTCTCTGTACTGTGATTTAGTGCAAGTTATAAGAATAGATTTTCTGATTGAACTTCAATGATATTTCTAATTTATATTGTATTGATTGAATGATACTGATGTATTTTATTGTAATATTGACTGTGTTATATTGATATATATTGGTTGAGTATAGCCACGATGATCGCTAGACCAAGTAGAAATTGGCCAGAAAAATAAAAGATAAAGAAAAATGGAATGAGAGATTTAATTTCCGCTTGTCTGCCGCAATATATGTAAGATAATTTGAAAATTGCTCTTACCGCCAGAGGGTAATGGGCTAATCCACAGGATGTAATTGTACATGAAAGGTACCGAGAGATTGAGAGGAAGATTGATATTGATTATGGTGCGAGATTGCGATATCATCGGAGAGCAGACTATTAATACCGCTAAAACACTGTCACAGGGGAAATATACCCCATCACAATACAAATTATTTGTCAAGTCCGATACATCTGCTTGTTAAGTTCCTTGACATAGAGTTATACTTCCTATGATTGATATGATTTATATGTGGTTGAGAATGGCGTGTTTGAGTTTCTAATATGGAATGACACTTGTTGTGACTGGTATTGTCTGTATGGATCTGTACGCGGTTGAGATTGAACTGTTTATTATGGAATTGTGTTGACTAGTATACTATATTTGTATTAATATGATTATGAGTTATACTGATGTAGATTGGATTATTGAGTTCTAAGTTTAGACTATGATGATGGGTGAAGGCAACGATAAGGTACGTATAAGTGTGAAGTGGATTTATAGGTAATTATAATAAGTGATTTAAATTAAATTGGATGGCTATCGGTGACAGATATATAATTAATTGCTTATTTAGGTAATTCATTTTGCTTATTTAGGTAATTCATTTTACTTCAAAATTGAATATTCACTTAGATACAGATCATACTGTTCGCATATTATTTTTACAGATAAGGTTCAAGTCACCAAGTCGACGTGATGAGCAGAGATAGCTTTTGATAGCAGAGAATCATATGAAATAGTTGATAGAAGTTATTCTTGAAATTTATATAGTTCTATATATATATTGTGACCTGAAAATTTTAATACAGTTTTATAATGTTTATTTTGGAAATTTTTCTAATGTACTATAACAGGTTAATATTTTTTTTATTCAAAAATATGATAATATAAGGAATACTTTATCGAATTTTTAGACCGCGACACATGTTTACTTACATTATTCACACAGTGCAATCAGATTACCACATGGATGATCTGGACTACTCATTTAAAGCTGTAACAGTGTTCCGATGATGGCTCCCATGCCATGAACGTTTATGCAAATTTTCGTTCAATTCAGGAATGCTGATACTGTTGTTGACGACAGTTGGGAATCGGTTCAAGAAAACAAAGATCAGAGGCGAAGAGAGAGAAGAGAGGAAAAAAACGGACATCTAATATACGTAGTTTGAAACAGCGGTTGTTATACAAGGGACACGAAACTCATGTGAAATTTTATATCAATTCATGGATTTTCTCGAATATAGGGGGCGATCACTCCGCGCACCCTCTAAATCCATCTCGGTGTCATTCATACATCCACGGACAAAGGTGGAGCAACAATTTTTACTATAAGCATCAAGCAACGGTGAAGTACAAATGTGGAACCCGGAACCTAACTCACCAAACATTGAAGTGCCCTTCTACTCTTAATCCCCGAAGAATACATAATCCACATCGGGTTTCGCTCCCACACCCCAAAATCAAATCACTATCGGGTGGCCCAAGCCTTTCACTTGCGCTACAAAAATTGTGAAAAGTATCAATAGTTCAAGTTCACACAAATTTTAATAAGGTTCAGGTTACGATGGAGGTAACATCTGGAGGAGATCTCTCATTCTATTATAATTCTACTGCATGCGAGGATGGGCTCTTCGAAGTTTCGGATTGACCTAGAGGCATGAATTCTAAGCAAAAAATAAAGCATGATCAAAGGATTACCCTGAGCTTTCTTGTGTAGTGTTTGTCAACATCCATCCTTAAATAAGATCGATGGTGTGATTCATTGAATTGGGTCTGCTGGCTGTCAAGCAAGCGCGAATCGCTCCATGTTCTGAATGTTGTTTTCTTAGGTGAAAAACTAATATGCTTGTTTCAATTGAGTTCTTATGCAGGTCTCGTATGCCAGCATCTACTAATCTCTCTGCTCCAAGGTCTTTTCAAACGCCATGCACTGTCTTGTCCGGTTAGGGAACCGGGAAACGTCGATCTGAGGCATCGGGTCGTGGAACATCAACTTTGAAACCTTTCACAGGAACTATCCCAGTAGCTAAATAACTGCACTCTCGGGCAAATTTAAGAAAATTAAAGGATATTATGAAAAATGAGCACATTGAGATGTAAGACCTGACATAATCGACTTAAGGAACTAGTCGTAGATTTCACACTGTTTTTACCTAAAATAAAAAATAACAATAATAACCTACCGACAGATCAAGAAGAAGTATCATATTCTGCGGACGATGTGCCAACCACCCGCATAATTTTTATTAATTAGGTTGACAATACGGTAACTGCTACTTCTATTAATCACGGAAAAGTATCTCGTGCAGTGGTACGTTGTGACGTCAAACTAATTGAATTTAAGCATTTTTAGAATTGTTTGTTATATTTCATTAAAAACTATACAAATCATTAAATTTCATTGAGCAGTATGATCACGGTAAGTGCTATAAGATTATCGCACGTACATAAGATGCCTCCTTAATGAGGCCATGCTTTTACTCCGTCTAAAGTGGCGGATCTTTCTCAAGGGAAGATGACACGTGCCATTAGGTCATACGATTACTTTCTCGAAACCCTTTAACACGAGATGGTACGCAATCCATGAATCCACCCGGTGCCATCGCAATTTCACGGTAAAAGGATAGAATCTTTTTTTTTCAATATATAAATAGACGTAAGTTTACTAAAACAGTATTAATGAAATTTCTTGTGTACCAAAAATTTTCCCTCGAATCTAAATTAGTATTAATAGCTATGCTTATTCTGCATTGAGGAGAAAACATTTAATGTATCGTGTGATATATGTTTGACTAATTATTGTTGATTATTTATTCGAATTTTTAATATTTTATTATATGTGAATATGCGACTTTTAAATGGACGGAAGACATCCTCGTATTTTGGAGATGTACTTTTCTTTTTTTTGGGAAAAAGGCTGTTCAAATCAGTACACCCTATCAATTTGTTGCGTAAGCGTTGATGTCATCTCCGCCATTCTTTGTTCGAGAGTCGTCAGTTCAGTGACACGCGCCTTTCCTACAAAATGGAGCCGAGAGGATCTTCCGAAACGAAGAGTAGGTGGACAGAATCAATCCCGAAGGCGCAGAAAACTGTTCCCGCGGATTTGAGAGCGCTGCCCGCCGTTTCATTTCGTAAGGACTCCCCGACTCTTTCTTTGAATCGAGAAGGTTCTTTGTCGCGATAGTTGGTGTTTCTGTTCCAATACTTTATGTCCTCAATCCGTCTGTGATTTCTTGGGGAGGGCTGTGTTGGTTTAGCTGTTTCGGATTCTGTTTTGGATGGCGCGGATTCTGTTTCAATTGTATAAATTTGGGCACAGCAGAGTGTTTGGACGATTTCAGGATGTCCTGAAAAATTATGTCTGGATATGAATAAACTTGTATCCGAGTTGTATTGCAATGAAGAATAAAAGCAGTTTTTAAGCGTTTCTAGCACTCTGGTGGTTCCTGGAACTTGTAATTTGGTGCTTAGTAAGGAGATTGCCTGCAACCCGCAAGTCTCAACCTCGTCAAGAACATGGAATCAAGATACCGCATGCCCTGCGGTCCACT